>SSNP01000007.1:286291-349621 GCA_006937955.1 Pachypanchax playfairii | reverse complement strand
GGGGGGGGGGGGGGGGGGGGGGGGGGGGGGTTAGCTACAGGTTTAATTGGTAGGCTGGGGTTAGACTTCTCATGTGACTGATGACCCTTCATTGGGTTTTGGGATGGATCACGTGTCCAGGGGTCATTCAGCTCTGGGCCAGTCCTGCATTGGAGTTGGTGACTATGTGACTGTGCTCCATGATTTGGGGCTTCTTGGCTTTCAATGGCTTGGCTTGAGTGGCTGAGGTCCCTATCTTCTCTTGTCAGGTCTCCTTCTGCATAGGGACTGTGGATGTATCCTGGACTTACTTGTTGGTATTAGTCTGCTTGGGGCTCCTGGTACTGCTCAATAAATTGGTCATTATCAGGTGCATTTCTTTTACTTTGCTTGTCCACTCTGTTGCCTGATCCAGATGTGGTCTGTTGTACCATAAACTTAAATAAATTAGATTATACAACATAAGTAATAATTAAAACTTATATTTATAGAGTAAATCGGCTCTGACATAGTGGGACACTAAAAGCATCACCCCACACAGGAAATTGAGGAGTCAGGACTTAAGCATTTTATCCAAATACACAAAGTGTAATCTGAGGCCAACATGGTCCCACCTTTGTACCCTAGTTCATATTCCTTGAAACACACAAAAATGCTTCACGAAAGAAGGATTGATTTCACATGACAGCAGTACCTCTTATTATGGCCACTAACAGCAATTTTTACTGTGTCCCACACCTTAGGAACAACGTTCCAAACTATTTGAGGCCGTGGCCTTTTTAAATCCTGTTATATTACAGGTGAAAGCCACCGACTGAAAAGGTTGTCATTGTGTAAGTGCTAGAAGTGCATTGGCCTTCTGGAACACGGCAAGTATGGTGACCAAAAAATGTTTCCAAAGGAAGGATGTGACTGCTGATGCATGCCAGATGAGGGGACATTAGACAGGACTGCAAAGCAGCTGCTGACGTGTGTGATGCAGGAAAAATCTTTCATGTGCAACACATGATCGCGTTCAGCGTGCATTTAATTTAAAAGTCGATTAACAATTCCAGGACTGGTATGTACAGTAAGGCGGTTCCACTAGGTGGAAATGTTATTTTAACAAATATATGGAAATCTCATAGGCTAAGATACAACAGCATTTCTTCCCACCAGAATGCAGAAAGCAAATGTAAATATATTCTTAGAAAACATTTCTCACTCTTTTCAAATCCTTCTCATCTTCATTAGTTATTTCTGGCAGAGACCCAGCTCTGTCAGATTCAGTCTGAGGCGGTTGCATAAATAAAACTATTCAAGGCCCAGAAAAACTGTAAAACATTATTATAACCATATTTCTCTTGGAACAAGTTCAGTCTTGCCCTTTCTCCACTTATATTTCAACAGAGTCACAACGTGTGACATTCAGGTATTGTTTTACACATTGATAGACATTACATCATCGTAACGTCTCATGAAAAGTGTAAAGGGTTGAAACTGAATGCAGGGCTGGAGCTCACACAGCACGGCCTTGTGAAAATAAACAAAAGCTGCGTTTTCTTCTCAGCTTTCAGTTTTAGCTGGCATCGCTGCTCCGAGAGATACATCACTGAATTTAATTTCATTTCAACTTGAAAAATACAGTTACCTCTGTTTTGCAGTGATGCCTTTCTGTAGCTGTTGTTTAAATCAGCCAACTAGAACAGACTGACTGTCACTGATTGACTTTTAATATCTTCAAACTGGAACAATATGTCACCTTTGGCACAGAGCAGCACTGTGTAAAACACTTCAGAACCGCAGGGTATCTGCTAATCAAGCTGCGCATCTCTCCATCTCTGGAGGAGGCAGAATCCAAGAAGAGCGCCGCTGTAAAAACTTCAAAGCAGATGAGACGACAGCTCAGAAAAAAAGGCTGCCAATTGAACTCAGAGCGTATAATTAGGAGTGTTTTGAAAAATTCATGTTTTCTGGCCAAACCAGTTGTAATGCCAGAAAATCATCTCGAACACAAGCCGGCCGATGGAGAATCAGATGAGAGATGTTTTGGTTGTTTGTTCTTCAATTTGAGTGATTGTGTAAACTGATTTAATGTAATTTACAGGTGGCTGTTAGTGACACCTAGGGGTTAAAAGCGGTACATGATGTTTCTTACTGCTGGTTGGAGACCAGAACAATTAGGCAAAAGATGCAATGGAAGAATGACTTCCAGACAAATACATATAATATCTGATATACGTATTACCTCCATCAGGAGGTTTTGTTTTCATCAGCATTTGTTAGTTTGTCTGTATGTTAGCAAGAAAACTCAAAAACCTCTGGATGGATTTTGATGAAATTTTCAGGAAAGGTCAGAAATGGTCCGAGAAAGAAGTGAGTAGATTTTGGGGAGATCCGGATCACCGTCTGGATCCACGATTTTTTTTTAAAGGATTCTTAATCATTGTGAAATCAGGTTGTTTTAACATATCTGCATGTAACTCCACAACAAATGGTCCAGGTGTTTGGTGAAAGAAAAAACACAATACAGGATGAGTTTCCAATAGGTGAAACATGATATCAAGGATTGATCTGGATAGTTTCAAAATTAGAGATTCTATGATCTAGAAAAGAAAAAGGTAATTACCGGAAAAAAGGGTTTTCACCAATAAATGCTGAACTAATAATGATATCAATGTCAATGCCATTGCTAAAGGTGTTTTCATGTCAAGGAATCTGATCATGTCGATACAACAGTGCAAGTTCTTCAGATCTATGAGCACATTTATTGTAACAGTTAAAAGAGTTAACGAACAGTAGTTATAAATGAATAAGGATGGTCATGTGATTATTGAGGGTGTTTGTGTTATTGTCATGTCCTTGTTTTATAATTGACTTTAAACGGCAGTAGTTAGTGTTGCTATTTTGGTAATCATATTCTTCAACCCGCATCATGTTCTATGAAATGGCCTTTGCTTTTTAAAGCAGTACAAAATAATTTTTAAAAGTTTAAGCTATTGTTTTGAAACTTGTCTAAGTGGATACTCACCGAAAAACATGTTCAGCTTCATATTTTCTATACAAAAACCCTCTGGGTCCTCGTCGACCATTGTTGGGTCCCTCTCTTCTGGGTGTGTCGAAACATTTGCCTGTCGCTCTGACAATGCAAAGACAGTAATAATAACATCATATTTAGTGTTCCTGTCCTGAGAGAATTTATTTAATAGGTAAAATGTATTTATGGAAAAATATAGAAACAAAAATTAAATGATAAATCTGTTTATTTAAGTCAAGACTGTGGAATGGCACATGTGCAGAAGGAATCGGTAGCACGTCTCAACAGGTAGCATATTTCAATAGGACACTGGTCCCAGCAATGGCCGTCTGAGACACAGCTGCGGAAAAGTTATTTAGTACTGCTTTAAAGTAAAATGGTTTCTGTTCATGTTGGTGTGTATGGTAGAGTTTGTGTATATGTGCATGTGGGTGGGAAGGTATGCTTGTGTATATGTATGACTGTTTGTGTATGTATGTCTGTCTTTGTCTATGTGTCAGGGTGGTTCTCGGACTCCCCTTCTGTCTAGCAATATCTTATAACCCTTTATGAGGACCTGTCTCCCCCCACCAAGCCCCCCTTTGCTTACTGGTTCCCCCACCAGCCTGTGCACTGGGGGTTTCTAGAGTTGGGCTGGGTGCTTGGGGTGTGTGCGGGCCTGCTCCCAGTGGCTGGCTGGTGGGCTGGGCGCTTCCTGGCTCCGTCCAATACCCTCTTCGGGAGGGGCTGCCCTTGGGTCTCGGACTTTGAATCCGTGTCCAGGAGTGCTTGGGGGTGGCTGGCCACCGGCGGGGCCTGTGGAATCGCGCCATGGCTCCCTGGGGCGCCTGTACTGCGGTTGCAGGGCGACTGCATTGGAGGTTGCCTATGGTCTTGTCTGGGAGGGGGCTTTGGTTTCTCCTGCAGTGGCCTGCCTAGGTTCTGCTGCTCCAGGGTTAGGGCCTGGATCCCTTGGGCTTGAGTTGGCCCTGTGGTCTGCTCTGAGGTCTGGGGGCCGGGGCTGGGGCTTTCCACACCCACTGTCAAGCAATTTTATGGAGAAACCTTATGGTCACAGGCGTGCACACAGATATTCACAGACACTCACTGACTTGGGCTGCAGCTGCCACTGGGGATGTTGTGTGTTAAGCAGTGCCATTATTTGTTTGTGTCCACAATGACATTATCAGTGTTTAAATATAGATGTTGGTTGATGCTGTGGTGTCTCTGCTCTTGTTTTTGTCTCTTAGCAGGTATTGAAGCAGATTTCTCTCTCTCCCACCTTCTCTTCTATCTCTTTTTATCTTTTTTCATCATCGTTCTTTTTACTTCCTCTAATTTCCTCTCTCCTTTGCCAAGTCTGCTGACATATCTAACATTGATTCTTGAAGATAAATACAAGCCATCGGCACAAAAACACGTCTTGGTTGCTTGGATATATCGATGCTGTGGTGAATCGAGTCCTGAAGTTGTCTCTTACTAGAGATGTTTGCATAGTACGAGCATAATTGTTGTTTGTTTGTATTTACTGTTTTTAGTATCGAAGCTGACAGTGGAGCTGGTCTTCATACTGCAATTTGCAGAACGTGGTCGGCGCATACATATTAAAAACTGCTTTATTAATCAATTCATTGAACTTCAGTTAATTAAAATGTCTGCACTGTGCCTTTAAGAAAACCCACCTGACCGCCCCCATGTTTGTGACGTCACCTCGCTCCCGGCGTGCTCACTGGAAGTCAAATAATAGCTAATGGCGGGTATTGTACAAAACACGCGTATTTCATACTATTGTTTGCTAACTGGTTGTGTTACCGTAGAGTTGTGATTATCTATGTATATTTTTGGTATTTTGAGACAAACTCGAGTTGAAAGGAAGCGCAAGAGGTGATAAAAGACGCCAGAGTAGTTTGTAACTCTTATCCTCATCATGTGTCGGCGCCTCTTAACTAATGTGTCAAACTGAAACCGGACAGGAAGCGGAGCGCGTTTGAGTTTTAGCACCAGCTTTGTGAACTAATAGAACCGTCCACAGCACAAATAGAAACCCTAATGAAACAAGACGTTTAGGCTGCTAAACAGACGTGGTGCTCCATCCATTCAATCTTTGGGTTTTGCTGCTAAATGTGAATCGGAAGTGATGTTCAGGTTGTTAGTGTTAATATTAACCGCCATCCAGGTGGATGGTTCGTCCAAACTAAATATTCCTAAAGTTCTGCTGCCGCTTGCAAGGAACACAAGAATTAACTTTACACTGGAGACAACTGAAGGCTGCTACAGATGGTGAGTGAACGGGGTTTTATTACAGTCCAACTAGAGGAGAGTCGTAAATCGTGAAGAAGTGTCGTATTACATCTAAAGTGAAGCCACATGGGCAACTGACAGGACTTACACTTACCACAAACAGCATTTGCTTGTATCTTTATATTGTATGCATCCCTATTAAATTTTAGGCCTGAATTATTATTTATGTATGTACAATTTTTGTTGATACAAATTGACATTCAAATAGAGGATTAAAAAGCATCAATACTGAGGTGGAGACCCTTCCTTGAACTCCATCAGTATTTTTGAATGGTGTTTGTTTTCCAGGTCCTCCACCAGACCTGAGGTCGCCAGCATCCAGCCTGAGGACCTGGACAGTGCCCGAGGCTGCTCTCGCCGGGCGGTTCTGCAGGCTCTCTCCACGCAGCCCTCCAGGTTGACCAGCATCATTTTAGCTGAAGATGTTGGTAAATACAATTCTATGTAAACAACAGATCTGTTTGGATAGGGTACAGGCATGTAGAAACACAATGGAAACTGTATCAGCTGTTTCAATGTGTGAAAACAGATTTATAGAATTATTGACATGTAAAAACTTTAAAAAATCTGGACTATTGTGTCTTAGTTTTCCAATTATCAGTTCTAAAAGTAAGAAAATATTTTTTTGCCTTTGTTTTATGCTCTTAATATATTCACATTTTCTTCTTCGTGCTGAGAATGAGCAGCACCAGTGATAATGTTGTGTTGCTAAAGTAAGTGACAACTTCCTGTTTAGGTTCTAAATGCTTCATGATTATCTAGTAAGCCAGAGAGAGATGGTAGATGATTGAAGCAAAGATTAACTCTGGCTTAGTGTTGATAGAAGTCTCTTTACACTGGTTTCATATCAGCGTTAACAGAGTTTTATTCTCTGCATTTTGCTGTTAGCAGTAACTTCACTGTTCTTTATGTTTTTTTATTTAACTGTTTTCACTTTTACTGTGGAAACAGACTGTGGTTCTACTGATCTGATTCATAAATATTTTCAGCACATTGCGCAATATATTTTACATTTAATTCTTCCTCTTCTGCTTTAATTCTGTCTTGCCATCTGCTGCCTGCCTGATGGTTTGTAAGAAAAGCGTGGAATCAGATCTGCTTTGTCATCAGAAACATATCGTTTCATCTGCATATTCTTCAAACAACTCAACAAATCAATATTCAGAGTCGGTAACTTTGATTGTGGGCTAAATCCTGCCAGCTGTTCGGGTTATAGTGGCGCTCTTAACAGATCGCAGAAGCCACAGTGTTTGAATAGACTGATAAATGTAGAATATTCGAAGTTCTCGGGCCTCTGCTCATTTCCATATATGTTTCTGATAGTGTGCTTTATTGCTTTTTCCTCACTTCCCTCCTGCAGTTACAGGACAGGTGCTGCGTTGTGACGCTATCGTCGACATCATCAGTGAGATACAGATAGTTTCCACCACCAGAGAGCTGCACCTCGAGGATTCTCCTCTAGCTCTGAAAATACACGCGCTGGATTCCGAAGGTGAGACGCTGCCTTTATCTCAGTATGTCAGCTCTCTAATTGAAGGTTGCTGAGGTATAAATAAGTAAATACCCCCTCAAGTTCAACTGTAAATTACAGAAGTGATATAATAACTCAATTCTCCAATAACAAGGAGATTGTTCTCTTTATTAGTAGCTCCAGGCAGCTTTTACTCCAGCTGACAGTGTGCTGCTCCGAGGTCGCGTTTAGTTTTGCGCAGCCAGTTCCATTTAGAACAACTGCATTTAGTTTAATGAGCTGGAGTCTGATTCTTTTTGACGATGGCTTCAGGGTGAGCTGTTACGAGCAGATTTCAGATTGTATGAACGATTGCAGCACAGTGTTAACGCATGTGGATGAGGTGATCAACATGATGACCTCAGTCCTACATAAAAGATTTTTGTTTTTATCCCTGATCAAGTCTCTCGTATTCATTTAGACCTCTTCTGTTTTTTTCTTTTACTTACAGGAAACACATTCAGTACGCTGGCAGGTCTGATGTTTGACTGGACCTTAGTGAAAGATGTCGATGTCAACGGATTCACCGACTCTTATAACTCATTACGGTAAGTTTCTCATGTTATGAATCCGTCCAGCATCTGTTAGAACATGTGGAACCGACTGCTGGAGTGATGCTGCTTCTTAACCAGTGTGTTGTTTCTTTCTTAAAGCCCGATGTAAAAGTCCTGCCGAGTCACGCCGTTTAATGTTTTTAATGTCTGTTTTTCTCCTCCAGCGTTCTTAAATTCTCCGAGTCCACATACACTCCACCCAGTTACATATCTGAAATGGAGCGCGTTGGGAAACAAGGCGACATTATCCTGGTGTCAGGACTGAAAACAGGACACGCTAAGCTGAAGGCCAAAATACAAGAGTCACTGTACAAGGTAAACCTTTTTTTGGGTTTACTCTGTATACACAACATAAAGCAGAAATATTATTTTATTAATACAGATGAAAACAAGTTATTTTAAGTATTTTAAACCTGATATGAATAGTAACCAGATGTGTTTTGATGTTGTCGGTGTGATTTAGTGTTTTTCAGTTTGTTTAGACAGGAAACTAAAGTTTTGTTTTTCTATTACCATGGTAACTGTTTCACAGGATGTGGGTGCTGCTGAGGTGAGACTGCTGATCTTAGAGAACATCCTGCTGAGTCCTGCGCATGATGTCTACTTATTGGCGGGAACTTCAATCAGATACAGAGTCCTGAAGATAAGACAGGGCACGATCACAGGTCGGGCTCGTTAGCGTTTATCACATTATTTCGATCGTGTCGTTCAGCATCAGTTAATCTGAAAAATGAAGTGAAAGTGTGTCTTTGATGTCACAGTTGAGTTGTGTTTTAGTAGTTTTAAATCACAGTGTAGAGCAGAAATGAAAGTTGTGGTGCAAATCTTTTTCCTGTCCATCCAGAGCTGTCGATGCCTTGTGATCAGTATGAGCTTCACCTTCAGAACAGTGTGATTGGCCCTAATGGAAACCCAGATGTTGCCGTGGCCAGTCTGGATCACAGCACCTCCAGAGTTACAGCTGTTCAACTGGGACACGTTAATGTGGTTCTGGATCATAAGAGTATCCTTCTGATGAGATGTTTAACTCTGAGTACAGAGTCTTTTCGTGCACGTTTGTTTCACAGTTTAGTCGCGTACACCTTGTTTTCCTTAGTGGCGTCTGTAAAGGCCTTCGGATGCAAGGAGCGTCTCGCCTGCCCAACAGCACGCTGTTTGTTGTTGAACCAGCCTACCTGGGTCTGCGTCCCGTTTCCTCTTCAACATTATGATAAACCTTTCACTTTTCAAACATTCAGCTGACACATATTTTTCTTTTAGGTTTTAAAATCCATCCCGGAGACAGCTGGGTTCTTGAAACGGGCAGAGTGTACGATATTCTCATTGAAGTTTTTGATAAATCTGGCAACAAAATTTATCTCTCTGATGTAAGAAACTCCAAATAAAATCCTTCGATCTGTGTTATGAGGCTGTTTTTGGAAACTTTGACAGACATTATAAAATCTGTCTTCTTTTGATTCTGCAGAACGTTCGCATCAGCACCGTTTTCCCCGCGGAGTATTTTGAAATCCTGGGGTCGTCTCTGAATGGGACGTATCATCACGTCAGAACACTCAGAGATGGCCTAACGCTCATCGATGCTACACTCAGAGCTGTTGAAGATGATGTGAGTTTCTCTTCAGCTTTGGCCATTAATACTGACCCCGCCCACTCCCCCTTACTCTCACTGTAGTACAGAGACCATCATCATTTCCTGTGTCCTCTGTTCTCTTTCAGAGTGGTAGAGTTCATGCGTTAGCCAACCCAGTCCACAATGAACAGGATGTTGAAATCTATAACCCGATAGTTCTCACTCCCAGTATCCTCACGTTTCCATGGCAACCCAAAGTCGGAGCTTATCAGTACACAATAAAGGTAAGTGATGCTTGAGTTAGTGTTTTGATTTTGTCAAAATGGTATTAAATAAGAATTTTCATCAGCTTTTCTTAAAAAAACACTTTTTTTTGTTCTGGAGGGTTAGTTTGAGGATTTAATGCCGTTTTTGTCTTGCTCATTGGAGGCAACAGGTGGCAGTGGGAATTTCAGCTGGTCTTCATCTAATACAGCTGTAGCCACGGTGACTGTGAAAGGTGTGATGACTACAGTCAGCGACGTCGGCGTCACGGTGGTTTATGCTCATGATGTACGAAACCCACTTCACTTTGGCCAGATGAAGGTGAGTTGTTATAAACGGAGCAGTTCTTCCTGAGAAATAAAACACCTGGAACTTTAAATAAAACTGAAACACTTTCCGTCTTAAATCTCCTGTTTTCTTCTAGGTGTACGTCGTCGAGCCTGTTGCCATGGACTTTGCTCCTTGTCCAGTTGAAGCCAGGCTGGGTCTGGTTCTGGATCTGCCCCTCAGGATCTTTGGCTTGCTGGAGGAGCTGGAGAAGGAGCGGGTCATGTTAAGCGACTGCTCCCACTTTGATCTGCTGGTTGAGCAGGAGAATCACGGTGTCTTTGAACTACTAGATGGTGAGTCCTGCAGATGAAGGAGGTTTTTACCAAAGCTGCTTGGAAAGAACAAGAAACAGAGAATAAATATGTCGATATTAATAACACCTGAGAACTTGTTAGAACAAAGAGTTGGAAGGTGCAACATACACTTTAAAACAAAAACATAGAACTATTCAGCACATCCTGAAGATCCCCTGTGGATTTAAGACTCTGTTGCTTCCATTTGTGAAAATATCTCATTTACCTTAAAGCATTTTTTACACTGAATCCTCGTGTTTGTTAGAGGAGCGAGGAACTAGCGAGCTGCTCTGATACCAGTTAGAGACGCACATGTTTGTTCTGAATTGGTTTCATGCAGGTAGACCTGATGTTAAAAACCAGTCTGTGCACTTGCTTGTAAAATAAAAAGCAGATGAATCACAAGCATGGAAACAATGACGTTTCAGGAGTTGTTGGTATTTTTTAATTAACGCTGCGGTGAAAATATCTAATGAGTTTCAACAGACTGGTCACACCTTCGATTCAGTTAGACACGAGTAATACAATAAAACTGATTTACATTCAAATGTAATGTTAACTAACTAAATGGTTAAAGTTGACTAATAATAAAAAGTATTAGTAATATTCTTTCTGTGTTTCATTCATTTACATGTTTATGATATAAATAAGGAAAAAAAAACATTTTCTTCACCATATTTAGCTAATAATCTAAACCACCTCAGAACACTTGTTTTCTCTCTTTACACTGTGTCATTTTAAATTATTTCTCACTCTTTGGTTTTGTTTCACTCTGTTTCCTGCTTGTTCAGGGCGTCTGGCTCCAGGCCAGAACCACTGCAGTGGAGTACGAGCCAAGGCTCTGGCTCCTGGGTACACCGTGCTCACTGTCAGCTACACTCATGGCAATGTTCATCTCAGTGCCAAGATCACCATCGCTGCCTACCTCCCTCTCAGAGTAAGTCCTGCGGTCTAACCCTCTCAGGAATTTCTTAATTGAGAACTTTTGACCACGAAGTTTTGCCTGTTTTTGTTCAGAATTGACGTTTCCTGAAACCTCCGGTTCTAATCTGTCAGAGATTAGCACTTGAAGATACACGTGTTTGTCGTTTGTCACGAATACTTTCAATAAAGTACGACAGGTGCATTATTATATATTTGCTGAGCTGTGATTGGTTATTATATTTAGATTGTAGTGTTTGTCTTGTCAGGAAACTAACTGCTCTTGTAGAATTTATGAGAATAAGGATCTGATTTTAGATTTACTCGTTGGGAAACTTCATGTAACATAAATGACATTTGCAGGCAGTCGACCCCGTGTCTGTAGCCGTGGTCACGCTGGGATCTTCTAAAGACATGCTGTTTGAGGGTGGACCTCGTCCCTGGATTTTAGAACCCTCAAAATTCTTCTGCACTTCCAGAGCAGAGGACGAGTCCAGTCTGAGTCTAATTCTGACCGGTCCATCATCTCACAACTATAATCACCACTGGCTCAGAGCCACCTGCAGGGCCCTGGGAGAGCAGGTACATGTCTAACTCAGCTGTAGTCCAGTTTGACTCTCTGTCTTTCTGATCTCAGGTGACATTTTGGTGTTCTTCAGGTGCTTGAGGTCACAGTGGGGAACAGACCCAGCATGACCAATCCATTTCCTGCCGTGGAGCCGGCGGTGGTCAAGTTTGTCTGTGCTCCTCCGTCACGACTCACTCTGGTCCCGGTTTACACGAGTCCACAGCTGGACCTGACCTGCCCGCTGCTGCAGCAGAACAAACAAGTGGTGTGTGATTAAGCATCATGGGACTTCCTTTAGCTTTGACTTAATGCTGCTAATTAATACTGACTTTACTGTTACAGGTACAACTGAAGAGCTTTTTGGTTTTAGTGGAACTGTTAGCTACATCAGTAAACTTACATTCTTACCCAGAATTAAGACACAGACACTTAGTTTAATAAAGTCATTTATGATTTTTAATCTCTTTTTTTTTTTTCTCCTGGTGGTTTTCAATTAAACACTAGAATAATTAACAGTCTTTGAATCAAAATATTTGGGATTTGTTCAGTCCTACTGTCATAAAGAAAGTGTCACCTGACCAATAAATAACACTGGAAACTCCTCGCTCGTTCTTCCACGTCCTCCTCAGGCCAAATTATAGTTTTCTAAACAGTCTCCTTTTGATTGTGAAATCTAAATGTTTGGAATTGAAATAATAACCCACTTCCTTTTTAAAAACATTTCTTTTCAAGGTTCCTGTTTCAAACTATCGTAACCCCGTTTTGGACTTGGCTGCTTTTGATCAACAAGGAAGGAAGTTTGACAACTTCAGCTCTCTGAGCATGTTGTGGGAATCATCCAAGGTGTCTCTGGCCAGCATCGAGCCGACGATGCCCATGAAACTTCAGCAATTAGAAGACGGCAACAAACAAATGAAGCTTCATGGTACAAGATCTGATTATTGTTCTTCTTTTGCACATAATCAGACAAAAAAATCTATCTATAGTTTGGGTTTTGTGACCTTTGACAGGACGTCAGACGGTTCTGGTGCACCAGCAGACGGGTGTAGCTGCCATTACAGTAACAGCTCTTGGTTACCAGGTTCCACATCTCACAGCTGCTAAAGTCTCCAGTCCAGTAAGTAAAGTAGCAGCTCAACATCCCCAAAAAAACAGACAAATCTGGATTTTCTTAAATAAGTTTTCATGATTTTGATGTTTTTTCTCACCGTCACCTCTCGGACATCGAGCCAGCAGTTAGAAACATTATGAGATGTAGTGAACTTTAGCAGCCCTCGTGTTTGTGGTCCTTTCTTTCCTTCTGTAGTGTCAGAGCCCATCTAAAACATGAAGAATCTAAACTGAGTGTGTCACGAAGGGAAAACACTCATTTGGTCTGATTAGTGAACAGTGGAATGAAAGAAAAGCACTTTATCTCAGATGAATCACAGACTTCTGTTGTGGGACACTTGTCCTACTGTGTGGACAGAAGCTTCATCCTCTAACTGCCAGCTGGACATTGACCTTGTGTATTTTGTGTATTATTTTGTTGGACAGCTCAAGGAGAAACCTCAAGGGGGCCGTTTGATGCCACTTGTCCTTGATGTTTGTTTCATGTCCAATAGCCTTTTATTTATAACATCCATTATTTTGACCGTATGAAACTCTGACTTGAAGCATCTTTGTAGATGCTGAATGATGTTGATGTTTTCCATGTTGATTTACAATTTAATCTTTCTGTTTCAGTATTTTACATGTGTTTTAATGTTTCAGCGTCTCTGTATTTGTCCATGTTTTAGTTGGTAACATTTCTCTCTCTGCTGTGGACAGTATGAGACACTGACTCCTGTCTCAGCCACATTGGAGCTTCTCCTGGTTGAAGACGTGAAGGTTTCTCCCGACGCAGTGACCATATACAACCACCCTGATGTGCAGGTAAGAAACTCGTGTCACTATTTGCTCTCTGGCCTCATTATTGCAGTGACTGCTGACCTGTGATCAGTTTACATGTCAGTGAAGATGCAGCATAACCAGACGCTTTCAGAACCGGAGGCTGCATTCAGTCTCATGATGTTTGCTCCTCCGTTTGTTTCCAGCATCCATAAAGGATAAAAACATCAAATCAAGCCTTATTTGTGTAAACACTGAAACAGCTGTTTCATTTATATATTTATCACCTTTAGTCTTAAATTGTTCAGCAAGAAGTTTAATGAAATTATAATTATAATTAATAATTTCATATATTTCTGTAATTTCTTGGTGGATTCAGACTTCATTAATCATTGTTCTGGGTCCAGCAGAAACTCGGTGGGTTTTCTGTTAATCTGGACTGATTTTGGAGTATCACTGAGCGGGTGGGCGGGGGGGGGGGGTTAAGCTCATGATCCGATTTTAAAAGTCAGGGATTCCCCGGGATGGATCTGAGCTGTGTCATAAAAAGGACACAAACTGGGACATTTTTATCAATCTAGATTGTTTTATTTGTTTCTCATTATTTTGGCTGCGTTTTGTTTTGTAGTTGAGTCTGACATTGCGAGAGGGTTCGGGACATTTCTTTCTCAATACCAGTGTGAAAGGAATCGCGGATGTGGTTCTCCAAGAGGACAAAGGTGCAGCTCAGGTGAGAAAATCCAACTTTTACATTTCAAAACTCTTAAATTTACTCTGGTGTTCCTGTAACTATTCAGAGCTGAGAGACGTTTTTGTCTGTCCAGGTGTCTCCAGTCCACCCAGGCACAGTGAACGTGATGGTTCATGATCTCTGCCTGGCTTTCCCAGCACCTGCCAAAGCCACGGTCCATGTCTCTGACATCCTGGAGGTTTATGTGAGAGTAGTTGATAAGGTCAGTCAAATGTCATCTTAATTATCTCTCATGTCACTGAAATACGTCATTTACATGTCAGAACTGAGAAAGATTTTTATTCTGACACTTTCCTTCATTTTTCAGTTAGAATTCTCATAAATAGATTTCTTATTGATTACAGGTGGAGATCGGCAAATCTGTGAAAGCTTATGTCAGAGTCTTGGATGACAACAAGAAGCCCTTCCCAACCAGTTACTTCCATTTCATGAATCTTAAACTCAAGGCAGCTTCTGCAATAGTTTCTCTCAAGTAAGAAGTTTAAAAGTGTTTTTGAGGTTGTGAAAGTGAGACAGGTTTAAACTCCTGATCGTCTCTCCTGCAGGCCGTTGGCGGAGCTCACAGAGAACGACACGGCGGTCTTCCTGGTGAACGGCGTCTCCATCGGGCAGACCACCCTGTCAGCTGTTGTTGTGGATAAAAACGGCAGAAAAATCGCCTCGGCACCCCAGCAAATCGAGGTACAATTAATTTGCTTTTAAAGAGTACATTTTGATTTTGATGTTCTAAAAGAAATCTTTTTTTTTTTTTTCTTCTCAAGGTCTTTCCACCATTCAGACTCACACCGAGGAAGATGACTCTGTTAATTGGGGCGATGATGCAGGTACGTTCAGTTTGAGGCCGTCAGATTCAGCTGGTATTTAATTTAATTCCTCTGACTTCATCACTCCAGGTTTCAGTAAACAGCTGGTCTGTCATGTTCTTCATCACATCTTGCTAGAAATGATGTTCCAGCGACCTGAATTTCCTCCTAATTACTGAAAATCTAAATTAGTTAACACATATGCATCCCATGTGGTTCCATATGTATTTTACAGAGAATCGCTCTATATTGTTTATTTGTAATACAGCTGTGCTCTTTAATTCTGCCACCTGCTGCTGGAAGGTGAAAGATGGTTTTGTGTTTTCAATCATGAAATGCTAAATGTACCTTCGCAGCTAACGAACTTTAGCACAAACAAAAATGGATATAATCCAGTTCTGTTCCAGATATTGAGCTACAAGTTTATTGCGTGAGATCTCGTGATGTTACGATGGATCTCACATGGTTTTACTTTCAACATCTGCCCAAAATGACAAACTCCATCATTTCTCAACACAAGCTGAACTTATTTTAAAACTGTGGTGTGATAGATGATAGATGTTCCTTTAGGGAATAAAAGATCTGTGAATTTTCATATTTTTCTCTCAAATATTTTTTCCTCTTTTGTCTCTTATTTATAGATTACCTCTGAAGGCGGCCCTCAGCCTCAGTCCAATATCCTTTTCTCCATCTCTGCAGAGGAGGTAGCTTCTGTGAACGCCATGGGCCTCGTTCAGGGCGTCGCCGTTGGTAATGTTACCGTGACCGGACTGGTCCAGGCTGTTGATGCTGAGACTGGGAAGCTTGTTGTCGTATCTCAGGTAAATGTTTACCAGTGATGCTGATCCGTGTTTCTATCTCAGCTTTTAAAGTTTAAACTGTTTAAATTTTAATGTGTAAACTCTTAATTTTTATGTTTAAACTGTTTTTTTAAGGTTTAAACTGTTATTTTTAATGTTTAGGCTGATATTTTTAATGTTTAAACTCTTATTTTTAATGTTTAAGCTGATATTTTTAATGTTTAAACTCTTATTTTTAATGTTTAAACTGTTATTTTTAAGGTGTAACTGTTATTTTTAAGGTTTAAACTGTTATCGTCTCATGTTTTCAGGATCAAGTGGAAGTCGAGGTTGTGGTTTTGACAGCCATTCGAATCAGAGCACCTATTACAAGAATAAAGACAGGAGCCCAGGTATGAATATAAGTATGAAGAGGATCTTCTATTATAATCTAATATAAATCTTCTGTCTGATTACCTTGAGTTATTTATCTTACTGTTCTCTAGATGCCGGTGTATGTCATGGGGTTAACCAGCAGTCAGACGCCTTTCTCCTTTGGAAGTGTTTTGCCTAGTTTCACCTTCTACTGGTCCACCACGAAGAGAGACATTCTGGACATCCAGCCCAGACACACAGAGGTACCTTTCCTTTTTATTTACAGTCACTAAAATCAAAATGCAGATTCATGTTTTGATAAAAAATATTATGAGCCCTAATTGTAGCATCTTAACCCTTCAGTTGCCATAGTTCCCTTATGAACAGCTTATTTTCATAAGGGTGTAGTTTTATGAAGATAAAGGGATACTAGACGTGATGGAGTCAGGAAAATTTTCAGTGGGGTTGCCTGGATGGAACTGTTCATATTTTGGGGTGACAAACATGTCACACAAAATGCAGTTTTAAAGCACGTTAAACCATATAAAAGAAAATGTTGTCATTGGTAGCAGTGGCAACGATCTATCGTTATTCCAGGTATTATTTTTTTTCCTTATTAGTGCAGGTAAAGTAACAGATGCACCACAAAATATATAAAAAAATAAAAACGTGTCTGGGGTGGCCACCCCTCAGCTCCTCCCCTGGATACTAACAAATTTACATTATATGGTCTTTATGTTTTTGTTTGTTTGTTTTTTTATTATATTTACATAAAACAAATTGAAAATCAGTGAATTGCTGAAAAATCATTGAAATTTCTACATTTATGTATATAAACTGTCACAACTCTGAACAAATCTACTTACATGTTGTGATAAAAAAATTTGAATTTTCAAATAATTTTATACGTAAAAAAACAGAATTAAGCTCTAAAAACTGCATTTCATGACAAACATTTGTACATGTAGTTATTTCCATCTGTTCCCGTGTCTCCAGGTGACACAGATTACAATATTTTATCATGTGTCAGTCTTTATTTGTCAAAACAGTGAACAGTCTCTTCTCATGGATGGAGTAGGTTTCTTTACCTGCATATGTAACATACATTTAACATGACCACCATCTAGTGATGGCGGCTCCATAAATGTTTCCATCAAGTTAGTAAAAAGAAGTTTGTTTACTACAGGTGTTTACTTTGGATGCTTGTCTGTAAATACAGTTTGACTTGTGTTCTTGTAAAAACGGAGCAAATGTGTAAAGTTAAAGTAAATTTTGGTCTGCCGTGTGCAGTTTCTGCCACTGAACTCTATTTTTGGCTTTATTTTAGATTTTTTTCCTTCAGATTGAATAAAGATGAGCTGTTTCTGTCGATTCTGTTGTTTTTAAATGAGCTGAGTCTCAGCTTTGTTAGCCTCTGCCCTGCTGCTGCTGCTGCTGCTTTTTCCTCTTTTTATTTGAGTTGCTGCTGCTATTTTAGCTGCTCCTAATATAGTATTTGTCTTATGCAGGCGAATGTTAACCTTCGGCCGGAGCACAAGTTTGGCATGAGCGTAACAGGAAAGATGAGGGGGCGGACTGGGCTGAAGGTGGTTCTCAGAGTTACTGACCCAGAGGCCCAGCAGTTGAAGGGGAACCTGCAAGAGCTGAGTGATGAAATCCAGATCCAGGTACAGCACGGTAGTTTTGTCTTAAAGAGGCCCTTCCATTAAAAACGTTTTTTCTGAGGTTTCTGTTGAATATTTTAGCTCCACAGGTGTTCTTACCTTCATATTGGGTGTGAAAACAGGTCAACAACTTCTCTTTCAGATTTTATCTCTCAAACTACGCAGGTGGCGATAAAACCCGAGTTCGAACGACCAGTATCTGTTTCGTCACAACTCCTTTGTTCGTTAGTATTCATCAGCTCCCACAGTTGAAACCACACCTAGCATGCTGCTGGCTAAAAGCTGTAGCATAAGACGTATCAAACAGGAAGAGACTACGTCTGATGTTACCATGTGCAGCGGGGCAGGAAACAGTGTACCTTGCTCTCATAGGCTAGTTTGTTAGCCAATCAGAGTCCAGCAAATTCTAATAATGAATATGAACGAGCTGCTGCTCGAGGCCTGACGGAAGGAGCCGGAACCACCTGAATTTTAACGCAGACAGATTGAAAGGTCTGTTAATCAGTGTTTCCTGATGTTTTTTAGATATAAAATGTTTCATATTACTGGTTAATACTTTAGAAATAACCACAAAGTCCTGAAATTTGTATGATATGGCCTTTTTAAAACTAAATCAAAGCATCACATTATAAATAATTCAAGTCCCTTATTATGAGCTTATCTCAACACCGTCACCTGCTGCTTCTTCATAATAAAGCTGGAATTTAAATGACTGAAGATCGAATTATCTTTAAATTAACGAAGCGATAACACTGCAGATCAGCTGCAGCTGAGTCACTTCAGAACATGTTAAACTACCACATGTCACTTGTGCAGAAACATCAAAGAACAATTCAGATCATTGAGTAATTTGAGTTTGAAAGCTCTGCTTTGATTTAGGTCTATGACAAACTTCATATGATTAATCCTCATGTGGAAGCTGAGGAGTTACTGATGGCGCCGAACTCGGCCCTCAAACTGCAAACTAACAGGTGAGTTGGATGCACCATGTTTTATTTGTACACATTTTATTTTACTACATTTGCTTTTTGTATTTGTCTTTTATTGTATTTTTCTTCCTAATTTAATTCTTTGTTGAGGTATTTTTTTATTGTTGTATTTTCTATTTTGTTTTATTTCTTGATTTGCTGTACAGCACTTTGGTCAGCTGCCATGCTGCATGTTAAAGGAAATAAACTTGACACATAACCACATATATGTTTGTGTTTTGTCTTAAAGGGACGGCGTGGGCGCGCTCTCCTACCGGATGCTGGATTGTCCCGACCACATCGTCGTTGCTCAAGTTGATGATAAGGGTTTCCTCTCGTCCAGCTCTCTCACCGGCATCTCTTCTCTGCTGATCACTTCACAAGAGAACTTCGGTGTCAATCAAACTCTCATCCTCACCGTGAAGGTCACAGTTTGACCTTTTTCATTTTAAAAACAATATTTTTCTGTATTCTGACAGTGAAATATGTCATCTGACTTCCTGAGCAGGCATATTTAAAGATGTTTAAAAAATAGTTTTATAGCAGATCTGAATACAGATGTTTGTGATGTCAGTACACAGTGAATTTTAACAAAGATCTGCAGCATTTGGGTTTAAACTGTAGAATAGCTTTTATAGAATGTATTCATTATTTCTGTTTTTGTTTCCAAGTAGACAGAGAGAATATATTACTGTCAGATTTGTATATAAAGTCTTTGGGTATGAATTAGCTATGCAGGAGCTTCCTCGTATTATACAGCTGGTTGAGAATTAGCCTTTAACAGTCTCTGCAGGCAGTGCGGGTTAACGGCTCTTTGAAATGATAGCAGGCGTTCTCTGCAGGCGCTGATTGCGACCAACTCTGCTCATCGTTTCAGGTTGTGCCCGTGTCCTACGTGCGCTTCAGCACCAGTCCGGTTCTCTACACTCTCACTAAAGAGGGCCTGGAAGCCTTTCCTCTGGGAATACTGCTCACCTTCACTGTCCACTTTCATGCAGGATCCGGAGAAGTCCTTCACAGCTCTAATTCCCACCTAACATTTTCTACAAACAGGTCGGTCACCTTGGAGCGTTTAAGTGTCAGAAAGAAACGTTCTGTTGGAGTGTGGAGGAATGAATTGATGCTGAAAGGCTGAGGTGGATGTGGTCTGTTAGTATTCGTGTTGGCTCTGTGCAGGCGGATCAGCTCAGTGATGACGATGTGTGAACGGTATTTCTAATGGTTTAGAGATATTCTGTGTTGCTTAACATCCGTTGCAAGGCTTGTGGACTTCTTGGATTACGGACAAAGCCGCGTGTTAAAATGGAAAGATTGAGTGGATTCTAACTGGAGTTGTTGACCCTTCACTCTCACATGTGAGGTGCGTGTTGGTGCATTCACACGTGAGCTGGCTTGTTGTCAGTGTAGAAGCTTTTTAAATTGACTTAAGGAGACAATACAGACAGTTTCTGCTGATGCTTTTGTTACTTCCTTTGTATAATTCATTCATAGTCAGCAGAGCGGCTTTTTCCTGTCAGTGTTTTAAGATATTCAGATTCTGGATCAATAACTCATTAGCTAAACACAGTTAAAACACAAACAAATGCACTTAACACAACTGCAAAAAAGATGCACAGGCCACATTTTCATCCTAAACATCCTCTGAGTTTCGTGTTTTTATTTATTTATCAATAAAGTTTTATTAAACTGCCAGCTATAGTTTTTAGAACATCTTAATTGACCAAGAAAACAAATTTTAACTATTTTTCTATTATTCTATTTTTCGGTGGAACGACTTTAACATTACCATTAAAATTCTAACTTATGAGCTACAGAACTAAAAAGATGAAAAATATCAGCAGCTCAGTATCACTAACCCATTAATAGGCATGTTGCAGTCAACCATTAATCATGTAATTGCAAATATTTAAAATAATTGTGATTATCTGCACATAATTGTCATAATTGTGAACAATTACCTGCATGAAATCAGATGGGTGAAACTAGCAGAAATAATGAGATTCCATGTTCCAGACAGAAGAAGAGACTGAAAGACTTGTCATATTTGTGATGATTCATTTTGTTGTTCTTTTTACAGACTGGAATGATTAAATAACATACAACTACAGTGTTTTTGTAGAAATAATATTTGGGTTTGAATTCATTATGGATTTTCTGTCTTCAAAACAGATTCAAATAATGACTATTTTATTTTCTGGTTTGATATTTGAGCAAGCTACTTGTCAAAATTGATAGAATTTGTTTAAATCAATTGTTGCCCTGATTTGGATTCATCTTTTTAAGCGCAGTGTGTAAATTGTCATTAGGATTGGTGGTTTTAGGGAAGATCATTCTAGAAGCTTAATGTTAGCCTGATTTTTTTTTTATTCAGAAACCAGTTTTAATGTCTGTTTTGGATCGTCGTCATGTTAAAACAGCTAACTGTGTTTCTACCATCTAGATCTAGATTTAAAGAATTTAACGTTAATCTTCATTTTTCCTGGTTCCATCCACCAGTACCACGTCATGATGGTACCACCACCGTGCCTGACAGTTAGTCCAGTGTTTTCAGGCCTCACCACAAGCAAATTCCTCGTCATTGTGGCCTTATAGCTCAATATTTGTTTCATCTGATCTTAAATCTGTTCTCCTGGAATCATTTGGCTTGTTCATGTTGGCAGCTGCAAAGAATAGTTGAGCTTGGAGGTTTTAAAGTAGGAGATTTGTCTCACTGTGTTCTCTGTTTGTAGATAATGACTCTCACTGGGTTCTCTAAAGTCCCGAAGCCCAGTATTGACTTTGTAGCTTTTTCCAACCTGACTTTGTTTCTCCTCTGTTCTTGAAAGGGGGCAGTAACTTTTTTTACATTGGGTCAGCTTGGTTTGGATCGCTTTTTCATTAAATTATACCAGTAAGTCGAAAACTCGATTTAGTAATTATTAAGAAACAGTTTTTTTCTGGTGTAAACATTTAAGTTTAACAAAAAAGAAAAAAACATAAGAAATCTGTAGGGGGGTAAATACTTTTTCATAGCACTCTGTGTCCAAGAATTTCAAACTTGTTTCTGAAAATCTATATTGTGTCTATATTGTTATCGCCATCCTGAAAAAGAGCAAATTGTTGCATCCACTTTCTTTAAAGCTGAAATAAATCAGAATTATAAGAGAATGAAGTGACTGTCGTGTCCCTGCATGTGAACGTCTGACTGCGTGTACGTTTACACCCAACTCCTGTTGTTTTTCACTTTAGCACAATAATATCTGTTCAGTCTGACCGGAGAAGTCGGGGTTGTTGGAGAGTGTAACAGCGGCTCTACGTGGAGTTCACAAAATGAAATTACCAGGCCGACCCTGCAACCTGAGCTCACATGGGCTTGTTTTCTCTTGAGTGACTGAGCTAAATTAATAGGAGTTTTGGGCAGAGATGAGAATTGCTGCACTTTCAATGAGGGACTCCCTCATCAGTCTGTACAATGAATTGATTCTATTACATTTTCCTCCATTTTCTGTGACAATTTTAGAAGAAAAGTACCAAAAAAAAGCAGAAAACCTCTTTTCTAGTGTGGGAACTATGATTACTGGGCTGTGATTAAATCCTACTGAGTCTCTAAGGAGCCAATTGTAGTTTACTGGTATCTGAGATTGGAACAGCTTGTCCTATTTATTTAGAACAGAGACTCTGGAGCAAAAGTAGAAAGTTTTATTGAGAAGAAACTCAATTAGATCTGGTAGTTTTACAGAAGATGATGTAAAACATGACAAGCATTATTCTAGGTTGGTTTACAGTATCTGGGTCCATATTTATTTATTTATTTAGCTAGTAGTGATAAGTGAATTACACTGAACACTGTGTTTGACTTCTGCATATTAAATCTTTTATACACCGACTTCTACAAATGAAGCTTCTGTGTAACTCGTGTCTTGTTTATTTATTTATCCCCCCCCCACAGAGATGATCTTGTGCAGGTGGGGATCGGTCCCGCTAACCACACGCTGACAGTCAGAACCATCAACGTAGGTCTCACACTTCTCGCCGTGTGGGACAGTGAAAACACGGGCGTGGCCGATTATGTTCCACTTCCTGTCAATCACGCCATCTACACAGACGAGTCCAACAAACTGGTGGTGGGAGACGTGGTCTGCTTTCACGTGCAGTTAGCAAACCCTGATGGTGAGTGATGCACATTAAACCAGGAGTCACGATCCTGCAAATGTTCCAACATCTGGAGTTGGTGGATTCATTTTAACTGTTTGTTTATGGATTATCTGCTGCGCCATATTTATTCCTTTTTATGACATTATCGTTTATTTTTACTGCTTGTGATTGAATTTCCTTTACGGGCGTCACACCTGTCTGTCCTAAACCCTGTGGGATTGTTACATGTTGATTATCTTTCCTTCTCTGTAGGTTATTTTGGAACGTGGAGCTCATCAGCAGATGGGGTTCTTCAGGTGGACCCTAAAACTGGTGCAGCTGTAGCCAGAGACTCTGGGACAGTCACTGTGTATTATGAGATTCCCGGCGTTTTGAAAACATACAGAGAGGTCGGTTCTGTTTCCCCAACAAGACGTGTGACATAATCACTGAAAACAAGCTGATTCTTGTTTTTATACTGTCATTAAAACAGCTGAGATTTGTTTTGAATCATTCTGTTTGTTTATCTGAAGGTTGTTGTGGAAGCGTCAAGCAGGACAACAGCTACGGCACCAGCCACACCTGTCAGGCCCGGCAAGGAGACGAAGGTTCTGCTGACTACCAGAGAAACAGGAACCAATTTAATCGGTATGGATCTCTGGTTTCGGCAAAGATCAGAGTCTTGATGTCTGTTTTACTGCAAGTATCAGTCATGGTGAGCTTTAAGTAAACAGTCAGTCAACAGGTCAACCATCACTCATCAGTCGAATGATAATCAGCACATTAAACAGGAAGTCTTGGTCCAGCTTTTTCTTTAAGCATTAAAATATTTAAATTTACCCCAGAAATAACTATATGGCTGCACGGTGGAGAGTTGGCAACCTCGCATCAAGAAGGTTCTGGGTTTGAAACTCACCTGGAACCTTTCTGTGTGTAGTTTGTTTCACAGAAAACACAGACATTAAGTTAACTGACGGCTGTAAATTGGCCCTAAGCGTGAGTGTGAACAGTTTGGTGTCCATGTGATGGACAGGTGACCCATCCAGGATGTCACTGCTGGAGGTGGAGCTCCATGTGACCCTGAACAGAAACAAGCTGCTGTAAAAGATAGACAAATATGTAAAATTAAAGATCAGGATCATCAGTCTCACATTGTGGAAAAAATATGCATGTTTCAGAAAAGTATGCTTGTTGCCTGGCAACTGCTCCGAGCCTATAAACAGTTTGAGCACATCTTTTTTCAACCTTCTTTGTGCATGTTAAACATGTTTATTAAGGAGCTTTAGAGTGAGAATCAATCAGGTAAAACCAAAAGGAGTTAAAATGGTTGGAGGAAGATGTCAAACTACTCGTTTAACAGAAAAGGTTCCAACTCGTACTGGTTTCTCCAAATTGATGATTAATTACTGAAGTTTCAGAGTTATTCCTATAAACATATGATTAAGTTTGTTTTCTTGTGTTTTGATCAACAGGAACTTGTTCCTCTGCACAGATAGAAGCTATTTCACATCTGCAGCCAGAAACATCTGTAAGCTGTCAGCTCAGCTTCACCGGTGACTCCGTCGGCTTCTCTGCTAATGACGTCTTCAAAACACACACCAGCTTCGACTCCAACATCGGTGAGACGCACCGGGCGGGTTCTCCTGCTTACATTCTACAACATTTAACGGAAATCGGTCGCCGTGTTTCTGATTACACACGACATCAAAGGGCTGAGAAATACTGTTGACAAGCTGCAAATGAACAGACAGTAAAAATGTTTCTGTGATTATTGAAGACCTTCAGATTATGTTCTTATTGTTAGTGACACATTTAAACTGGATGTAGACACAGAGTTGATGTCAGCAGTGTGTATGTGGGGCAGGAAAGGACCATTTACAAGGATCTAATCAATACCTGTGTAGCCCATGGAAGGAACTTAGCTGGGACTATAAAATGTGTCCAGGTGATGTATTGGACTGAGCAGAACCCATGTTGCTTGAAAGCACTGATGTAATTGGGTTTGGGGTTTGGGACTCACCCCAGTTGTTAGTTTATCTCTTTTGGGATCCACAAGATTTGTACAAACGTATAAGCACTCGGCCGAATCTCTGCTCTCTAACTGCAGCGTGTTGCTGTGGAACGACCCTCCACAAGGTTAGAACTCGAAGGAACTGTATAATACTTGATGTGTTTTGTAGTTTTTGGTTAAACCGGGTACGTGTCGGCGATCTGAGTCAGTGTAACGTCTAGATCCAGATCTGTTTTAATCTTCATCTTTCATCCAGGTCTCTACACGTGTTTCATGACCCTGCAGCCGATGAGCGACCTGCAGACCCGTCTGCTCAGCATGTCCATGACCAACCTGCTGGTGAAGGCAGCCCTGGTAGGCAGCGCCTTCATAGGGGAGCAGGTCAGCACCAGACTGCCCATAGAACCAGGTCTGTACTCAGACCAGACTGAGCTGCTGCTGTCAAACCTGCACCCGTCTGCTGAGTTCACGGTTTACGGTCCCATCGCCATCCTGTCCACCATGGAGGTCAGACACGTGTAACACAGAGTGAGATCACACATCTGCAGTTTGATGTAAATGATTTGATGTCTCCAGGTGGCGTCCAGCTCCCTCAGCATCACTGTGGAAGAGAAGGAGGTCCATCATGGTTTCCCCAGTTACTCAAAGTACATCGTTAGTGCTGTGGACTTCCACTCAGCAGCTTCAGTTTCTGTTACTATAAGCAGCACTTCTTCTGGTCAGAGACTCGTCATCCCAGTCACTTTGGTTCACGTAGCTGATCCCAGCTTTGTCAAGCAAGGTCAGATCTTCTTTCAGAGACATTCTGCTTTCATGGTAACGACTAAAATCAACCAACTTCCTGTAAAGATTGTTTCACGTAGGCAGTGTTGGGCCCACCGCGCCACATCTAAACCCCTACCTGTGTATATGCTGCCTGGCGGCACGCGAGAGGATGTCTCAGTGACATCATCTCAGCCTGTCCAATTAGGTTGGATCCTACACAAACACGTGTTTGTGTGTGAGCTGATCGCACCAAGGCCTTGACTTGGTTTTTATTTTAATGAGACTCCCCCGACACGTCGACGGGCAGTCACATGACACAGGTGCTGCTGAATCAGCCTGAACTCTCCAAAGTCCGAGGCTACAACGATCACACGCTCTGCTCGCTCTTTTTCTTCCTAAATGTCGAGACATTTCTCAAACAATCTGACAGATGCTGCAGCTGGAAACACAAGCTGGATATTCTCTCAGTCTCCAAGCAACAGCACTGGGTGCAGTTTAAATGTTTGCACCCTCCTCGACTCCTGCGGCGAGCGACGCTCATGTCGACCTTGATATAGCTTAAAAATTCTGTAACAGTCATCTGCAGGAGGTGGAAACACAGACATTAAGAGTGAAATAAGCATAATTATTCTTCTCTGGTATAAAGTATATTGTGTGTGATGTTCTGGGTTCCTCTGAGGTTCTGACTAACTGTTCTCCTGCTTCACTCTGCAGCTTCTCCTCCAGCTGGACTCGTGGAGGGGGAACATTCTCTGCACAGCTTCATAAACAGCTACCAGACCATGTTCTGCACCTTGTTTGCTCTGCTGGCTGGTACCGCCATCATCATTATTGGTGGGTCGTCTCACTTCCGTCTCACTTCCTGCACTGCTGGACAGTTTAATGAATGGCCCGTGTGATAAAATGTCTCAAATTGTGGGTCAGATTTTGAAAACAGAAGATGTTGCTTGTTTAAATCTGTCAGTGTTGAACGTTTAATAAGATAAAGGGAAGAAACTGAGATGTTTGCGATTCAGGTAAAAATCATGTCTGTTTTATACTCAGTGATATAAATGGATTCCTTCATCACATGGGTTGAGTGCTGCTTTAGATTTATATAATATTATTGATTTAATCTCTGGGGTTTTGGACCTCTTCCTCTTGAAAACAGTTCTACACTTTTCTTTGTCAGTCTGTCATTTTCCTGCGCTGCTGAAGGATGAAACATCTGGCGGAGGTTTGATGCATGTGTCTGAATGTGAGCACACAATGGCCCTCCATAACTCTACATTCATTGCTTTTGTGAGCAGTGAATCGTCAATATGTGCTCGAGTTTTATCAAAAGCGCCTCCGTGATGAACAGATGAGGTGATGCTTTGGGTCACTCGGGACTTTTTCCTCTCCTATTATTCTGTCGGAGTCTGATTCATGATAAAGTTGTTCACAGAACTTTATCTTTTACATAATCAGATTTTTTTTCTTATTTCGAATTTGTTGGATAAAATTTGTTCTGACACATTTGAATAAATCTAATATTAAATGAATATAGCTCTAAAATAAAGGAGGTTCTTTTGATTTAGTGTCTGTAGATTTATTAGAATTGATTATCAACAGAACCTGAAACCAACTTGTCCAGATGTTCAGTGAATTCTAACTGGATTATCTGTTTTAATCAGGCAGTGTGGCAGTCACCCTTTTCTTAGTCATGTTGCTGTTAATTATTGACATTTTGTAACCTTTTTTTTAGTGAATTGTGATATGAGTATGAAAAGGGGGCGGGGCTAAACTACATCTTGTTAAAACAATCGTATTGGCTGAAGGATGGGTTTTAACAACAGAGTTTAACTTTAAACTAAACGTGGATGATTATTAAGTTAAAACATCGACAGCGTTCACCTGCAGAACTCCTCAGACAGCTGGAACTGGATTATTTGGCTGATCAGGTGGGCCGGAGTCGGCCATCAGTTGATGCTCACTGATCTGTTTCAGTACTATGGATTTATCATTTGATACTGAGAAGTTTTCTTTATTCATCTCCTGACACAATGTTTTTATCCATTTTTCCCTGCAGTCCTCCACTCTATGTTTTCTCCAAGAGAACAAACGTATCACCCTGCGTTCATCCAGAGGACGCCACCGCCCATCACAGGTCAGGAAACACCCCACACCATGTTTGCTCAGGCTGAAGACAGATTGTAACGCTGCTCTGCTGATGCATGTTGAGCTGAAAGACTTTTTGAGTGTTTCATTGTCTTGTTCGTTAATATTTGACGCTCTTACAGGTTTTGACTCGCCGGTAGCTAATTCTTTCAGCCATGTGATGCCCAGATCGAGTCCAAACAGCAGTCCCAGGTCGCGTCTCTACTCTCCAGACTACAAGTCTTGATGAGCTCTCTGCTCCGCCTCTACAAACTGAAAACACCACTGGCCATTAACGCTTAAAGAACGCTCACCTGTCCTTCAGTATAAAGGCCGTCCGACGGGACGTAAACCTGTTTGTACTCAAATGTTGGTACAGAAAAGTCTGTTTGTTTCCACAATGCTAAAGAATTACAGGGCTTTTCCTTTTGTCTGGAATGTTTTATGTACTGATACTTCACATACACGGTGAGTATTTGTGTGCTCTGATTTTCTTTTTGAGGCCAGTTGATTAATGACTGAAATGTTTGAGGAATGTTTGAACACCAAATCATTTAACCTGTGCTTTTTTGTTTTTTGTTTTTAACGTTTGCTACTTATATTTGCTATATTTGACATGTGAAAGTCGGAAACTCAGGAGAAACCACACTGTTGTTGGAAACAGAAGAACTTACTGTAATTTCTATTTTGGGGTATAAAAACTTTCGTTGTAGCATTTACATTTTAAAATAGCTGGCGTTCACTGTATCCATCCAACAATCCGTCCTCAGAAGATTATGAAACTTAAAATGTGTTTAACTCAGTGAAAAAGTTGGAATTTTATTTTAGACTGAAGTGAATTTAACCTCTGAGATTTTGAGCCACCAAACATGCAGCTTTTTTTTTTTGTTTGAACAATGTGAAAGGTTTATTAAGTGCGAGCCATCGTTCAGCTTTTATTGACTGTTATTTACATTATTTTTGCGAAAAGCTCTCAAATGTGACGATTCTTTCTGTTCAGTGTCAAGGCCCATATTTTCGAACCAATAAGCGACGTCAGCGTCGGATTGCTGTGACATAAAAGTGTGACTTTTGTTTTTAAACATTTTTTTTTGGAATAAATATATTGACAGGATTATATTTATGTTTGTTAGCTTGTTTGCCTTACGATCAAGTGTGTTTGTGTGTGATGGCTTTTCTTAATTAAACTTTTTACTCTGTATATTCAGTGTTTGTATATTTACTGTTAGAATCATTTATATATGTAATAATTGTTTTAAAAGTGAAATGAGACGGTGGGTTGATTCTTCTGCATTTCGCAGAGGAGGAGGTGCCTCCGCTGTCAAGTCTGACCTGTCAGACTCAGCCAAGTTTATGATGTCATTAACAGCTGACAACATAAATGTGCAATAGAGACATAAAAATGCAATAAATCAGCCTCTGGTTAATACTGAGCCTTTAACTCGTCACATTCTGCAGATTTACTGAGTCTATTCATTAAATCCAGACCTTGTTTACATCAGTCACATGATCAAAGTGGAACACTTTGAAACCATTTAGATTTATTTTTTTTAACATTTATTGGTGGACTTGTTGGTGTCATTGACCTGTTACTAAACTGATGGTCAGACAGAATTCATGGTTCAAGTCCTGATGCAGCAAAGCAGCCCAGACCACCACACTACCACCACCGTGTTTGACTGGCAGTATGATCATTTACTGATATACAGAGTTAATTTGACACCAGCTCTATAACACACCTTCCTATTTTCAAAACATTAGGGGGGAATCGTTAAATGTGAGACGGATCTTTGTGGTTTTGACCTTAGAACTCTTCCATGGATGTCTTTCCCCTCCGTTTCTTATTGTTGAAACACTGGTGAGTGAAATCTGCAGGGCTTTAGATGTTCTGGGTTCTTTTCTGACCTGGATGAGTCGTCAATATGCTCTCGTGTTCAAATTTTGGCTGAGGGTCATGGCACTGTCATGCGTGTGTCGGTTTCCTTGGGGTCCAATCTCCTCCCACACCAAAAACAATCATGTTGACTTTCATAAGAAATTGCTTTTAAGCATGAATATGAAAATGCATGTTGTATGACGTGTTTCTATGTTGTTTATTGTAAAGGCAGGAATAGTTACACAACATCTGAACACACATTGCAATTATTAACAGTTTCAAATTGCAGAAAACCATCAAAACTCCCAATTTAGTTTGATTCTAAAAGAAAATATTTTTAAATTCTCACAGTTCTAACTATCCTAATATTCGGAGAACTCTACCACTTCAGAAGGATTTGTACATTCCTTTTAAAGCTACTGCTCTCTAAAAACAACCTGTAAAGAAAGTTAACGAGTTCATGCTAATTCCAGATATCAAGAGGAAATTGAAAATATGCAGCAAACTAAAATGTTAAACTAAGATTTTAGTTAGATAGTTAGACAGAAATAGTTTCAAATAAAATACAAGTCTGCTGTTTTCCCATTTTTAAGACACTGCAAAGAAAAACAAATCTGTTTGTTGAATAAGAAACATGTTGACCTGTTTGCTGTGTGAAAAAAGCAACGTACTTCCTGATAGAAAGGAAAGCTGACAACAATCACATGTTGATCATTTGTCTGCTTCAGTTAAAACTTGAAATGAGCATTTTTTTTTTCTTTTCTTCCATCAGCAGGTCGTGGCTGGCGGGCTGCACATAATAAATGATTAAAGCACTTATCTGGCTTTACGTGACACGTAATTTATTCTTTCCATTGAGCCAAACAGGTTATCCACAAAGCCTCATGTCAGCCTGTCAGCTTGATTCGTCCGTGTCCTGCGTGAAGGGAAACTGCCAGGGTTCCAGATGACTTACTGAGCTGTCAGAGGAGGTGATCAGTGTCAGGGGCGGGTTACTGAAGGAGCCTGACTAAAATGATAAGACTACTGGAGAAGGATCCTTAAAAAGCAGCTTGTTTTTGACTGAATGAAATGACTGATGAAAACTAGAGTGGTGCTCAGAATTTAGGGAGACGTTTCATTTTTGTAATGATTCAAACATGTTGGGCATGTGGTACCTCACCAAAAACTCTGTTAGGAAAAAAGTTTTACACAAAAACTGACGCAAATTTATGTTATTATACACAGAATTATTAAAAATTCAAAGAAAAGGCACGACTTGGGAAACTCAGCAGCAGATTCAGTGTATCATTTTTATTTATTTATTGTTTATTTATGTTAGTAGTGCTGATGTGTTTTTATTTGGAGGTGTTTTGTTCTTCATTTGCAAAGTTTCCTTGTTAATGTTCTTCTACAAAAACAAAAAGAGAACCTGAGAACTGATAGAGAAACTAGGGAGAACATGTCTGCTGGGAGGCTGATCGGTGGGCAGCTGGGCAGGAGGATTAATTCACCAGATGATTATCAGCTGTGGTTGAACAAGGAAAACCAGGGAGTTTGACACAAATGAGGAAAAACACAGGAAGCAAACTAAAGAAACAGATCGCACAAGAAGAGAAAATAGATTAAAAAAAACTCTGGATTCAACAACAACCAGGAAGCCTGCAGCAAACAAAATGCATGAAAAGTGAAAAGAGCTAAATCACTGTTCTCAACACACAAAGAAACTCACCTCATCTGAACACCTTTGTTCTTATTTTGCTGCCTGTCGTGATGTTCTTCATCTACATGTGCAACAGCATGAAGGTGAAACCTCCAGGCTCACGGACGAAGCTCTCATCGTCCCCATTGGACTCAAATTTGATCCAGAACATTTTTGTGAGGTTCTAAAAACATGAATCCAAAGAAAACAAGAGAGGAAATAACTGGAGCAGTTTTTTGATGCATCCCCTTTATATGGGGGGAGGGGGGGAGCTTTGATAAAAGTAGCAGTTGATAAAATAGGCACAAACTGCAGAGTGTATGGCGATTGACCCTGAGCGTCCAAGGTCATTTGTTATTTAAACAACACTAGAATGAATAGATAGATAGATAGATAGATAGATAGATAGATAGATAGATAGATAGATAGATAGATAGATAGATAGATAGATAGATAGATAGATAGATAGATAGATAGATAGATAGATAGATAGATAGATAGATAGATAGATAGATAGATAGTTAGATAGATTTATTTAAATAAATAATAAATATGAAACTATCAGGTTTCTTCAAAAGAGGCGAGTTATGTTTTAGTTTCTCTTTAATATAAACATGCAGCGTCTGCTTCACATGTTCTGCAACATATTTGTGTTTGTGAACAGAAATCTCACGATACTGCAGAAATAAATATAAATAAACTGAAAAATAAGTTCATGCTTTTATTTTTTTCTAAAAATATCAGCCTAATAAGATAAATAATAAGTTCAGCTTCACAGAATAAATGTGAAAGTAAAAGTTTATGGAATCAGGAGTGATCACGTTTTTCTACAGTGTTTATTTTTTTAATCTTGACTGTGAGGATAAAAACTCCAACAAATTACAGAAATTTAAATGCATGGAATTTCCAAAATGTCTCAGAGGTTTGTGATAAGTTCTTGCGAAATCACCTAACTCTTCTCATGCACCAGTTCAATGAGGTTCCAAATGAAAATGTGCAAATTTTCTCACAATTTCGTGTCTCCAACCGGTCGCAGCCCAGTGAAATGAGATGGTAAATAAAAAGACTGAATGATTTTGTAATTTACACGCAGTCATGTTAAGATTTGTCTTTCTTCACTATCTTTATCGCTGTCGTTAACAAATGTGGGATGAGAACTCAATTATTTTATTTTGTCGAATTTTGAGCAGCTTTGTATAAAAAAAATCAGTGTAAATTACTGGTGCACAGAACAGGATGCAGCTACAGACCGGGCTGAGCCCCCGCTGGTTCAGATCCCATCACTGCCTCTGCTCTGCAGGAAGCAGCAACACAAACTGCCATCACTCAGTCTCTTTATTGATCTGCCTCTCAGCTCTCATGCACAAATGTGTGTAACACCACGTCCTGCAGGGGGGACGTCTGGAAACTGGCTGACTGGTTGTGTCATTCTGGTCAGTCTGTGTATGAGGATCCAACTTCAGCAACTTAACTCTGCCGGTACAGATCTGCAGCATCTGATCATACATGTGCACATGCACCACAGCTAAGTTTTTAAAGGTTTTCTCATGTTGTGCAGTTGTTTTATCAGAAGGGGACAGACCCTGCTGTGTGACATGTCAACACACAGGCAACACATGGAACACACACAGAGACAGATAAAGAAAGAGAGAGAGAGAGTTCACCATGCTGCAGTAAAGTTGCATCTCCATCAAAATGAATATTTTTTTTTGCACGTGAGGAAGCTCAAACATTACAAAGAACTACGTATTTAGAAAAAAGTGACAGACAAGCTCTGAACTGATTCCTACTGGAGCTGATTGGTTCATTACTGATTCGAATCTTGGTACTGAATCGGGAATCTTGACCGGATCGAGTCCTGCTGCTACAGTGAACTCAGTGAATCTAAATAACAAGTTACATGTTGCAGAACAGCAGTGGTTAAACACGCTAGTGTTCACGTGACTGTGCACGTGCCATGATATCATCCTAATTGTTGATTTACGTTGAACTTGTTTTATTTTGTATCATGAACACTGACTCAAATGAACCGGATCACTTCAGTGAGTGACTCGGAGTAAATGAACCGAGTTTACCACCACAGCGCACGAGAGCTGCTGCAGATTCATAAAACTTGAAAGCCCCGCCCACCCGACATCCAGCGTCTGTTTACGAAAAGTCACAGGAACAGCATGGAGCGAGGGCTCACGGGGAAATGTCACGTCGCGTCGCCAACCGGGAGAGGAAGCGGACAAACGCAACCGGGGAGTCAGCTGGGATTCTCACCGTGAAGCGTGTCACATTCGGTTGACCTGAGAATTTGACGGCCGCCGACGTTTCCAGTCTTCAGCGCGCGCGAGTGTATACAGCTTCTGGTGTTGGGACTCACTTGCGCGTCCTGGAAGTGCGTGTCTGATTAGAATTTTTAAAACCATGTTGAGGTGTAGGAGGGACAACAACATACCGAATTGTTGCGCCTGAACCCAGCCTGGTGGGGCGCGCGGCGCAGCGGCGCGGCGCGGCACGGCACGGCGCGGTGCTACGACGGGGGACCAGAACCAGCGTTAGAGAAAGAAAAAAAGAAGATGGAGAGCCCGACAGAGAACCCGACCAGGGCTGCGGAATATCTGAAGGAGCTTAACAACATAATTGAGACCCAGCAGGAGCTACTGGAGAGGCAGAGGGGGAGGATAGAGGAGCTGGAGCAGCAAGTGTCCGACTTGTGCACGGAGAACGGCCGCCTGAAGGAGCAGTACCAGCGGCACCTGGCANACCTGCAGGCTGCTGCAGGGCACCGGCAGCCTGCTTACACTGGGAGCCATCAAGGAGCATGTCACACAGGAAAAGTAAGACACACACAATAGCTCATCAAACTGATCCATCCAACTTGTACAGCCACTGTCTGTCCTCAGCTCCTCTGACAGGCTTTAACAAAGTTGCAAATTGTTCTTAATTAGAAGCTGTCACGCGCTGATTTGCTGTGTGTCAGCGTCGCTCAGCAGAAAATGGGCCGCTGAATTACTCGCAGTATCAGAAAACCGCTGCTGGTGTGTGAGAGGAGCCACTGAAATGCGTATGAAAGAGCATGACCATAACATGACCATAACATGACCATAACATGACCATAGCATGACCATAGCATGACCATAGCATGACCATAGCATGACCATAGCCACCACCATGTCTGAGTTTCAGGGTTCCTTGGAGTGTGAAAGTGGCCATGATCATGAGATAAGATAGATAGATAAAGCTTTACTGTAAATTTTACACACACACACGCACCCACACACAGTCTTACCAAAAAATGTTTAACATGTTACTTTTCCTGATTAACTGCTTTTTATGGCAGCCAAAGAATTCACTCTCATGATCTGAACCAATGATGTTAACGTGTGTGTATGTGTGTGTAGGAGGGTGTGTGTGTATGTATGAGGGGGGTAGGTGGGGGGCGGGGGATTTGATCCATGGTCCATGATGCAGTAATGCTTCCACTAAGGCATTCCAGTGGTTCCACAGAACACCTCCATTGAACAGTGTTACTGGTCATCTTAGCTACATCTGGACTCCCCCCTCCTCCTCCCCCCACCCCCCACATTTAACTCTACATCTGACAGTCTCTGCAGGATCATGTGATCGAGCTTGACCTTTTGTCTCCAGGGACATGTTTGTGTCGTTGGGATCAGTGGCAGCAAATCAATACTGTTGACTCAGGGACTGTGTGGCTTCGCTGGTTGATAAAACCGGACTCGTGAGATTAGGATGGTGACCTTTTAGCGCACTCCATCCACAGATCTCGCTCTAGTATCACCAAATATTCTTCTGCAGAAGCTGTCTCACCCCGCGCGGTCGCTTCTGATAAGAATGTCGAATGTGGAGGACACGAGGGTTAAAACGATGGTTAATAGCAGTAATTTATAGAGCTCGTTGGCCTCGAGGGATCCTGGTTCAAAGATCTGCAAAGGTCATCTGAGTGTCGAGGAAATGTAATTGATGTTATTGTAATGTGGACTTGGAAAATTAAACTGTCTAGACATCCAGGCTCAGGCATGCTGTGGTGAGGGTCATCAGGAAGAAGAGAAGCCACCATGTCTCTGCTTTAGTTTTCATATGTATCCTGAGGATTTTCCTGAAATTCCCTCTTCTAGAACTTTCCTTATCTGTCTTTCATATGTTCTAACTGAAGACTGAGCAGCTGCAGGAAGTTCTTCAAAATATTTAAACACTCTGGTTATCTGTTTTTATTGTGTGTGATTATCAGTAATCATCTATAAGCCTCGTCCACACAGAAACACAGTTTTTCCAAAACATTTGTCAGTTGTCGTCACAGAAGACGTGGTTTGTAAGTTACGCTGCCATAATTGCACACTGCTGCATTCTTTCACTATGAAGCTCATTTGGAAAGTATCACCGTTTCCACGTGTATGTTGTTTTAAGTTACTCAGATCAAATACCAGCTGATAAATGAGCCCTTTGTTTGACTTTTTATGATGAACTCGTTCATTTTTGTCTTTTTTTTTATCAGATTCACGCTCCCACTTCTTTCTCGAGCACATACTGTCAGCTTTGTTTACTTTAAACACGCTGGTGTCAAGTGTAGCAATGTTGACACATACTGTAACCACATAATCCACCGAAAATGGCAAGAAAAGGATCAGAAGCCTGAATATCAACTGCATCTGCAAACATCAGACAGTAGCTTTGTTTAAACAGACCTCGCATCCTGCTTATGAATATCACGCACATTACTGAAGACAAAGCACATCCTCCTTCCGGTGACACGTCAGTCTAAAGTATTTTCTTTTCAGCAGGATGGCAGGAATGTAGACAAAGCTTTGTTACGCAAAGGGTGTCTGTTTTTACTGGCCTTGTTGTCATTCCAGCATGTTGTATGTTACTGAACATAAGAAACAGATGATCCATTTCCAGGATCTGGGTTTAAAATGTGGAATTACCTGATCATTTCTTTTAGCTGTCAGGTATTATCTCGTGTTCCTGTAAGAGGCATGATGAGGCCATGATGGGGCGTTTTGAAGCCAGAGTCTGTGGAGTTGGAGGCGTGGCGCTATAAGGACCGCCCACTCACCTGCACTCTCTCAAAGTCTTTTTTAAGAACTCAATAAGTAATTAAAACTATGAGAAAAGAAAAGTTGAACATAAAGCATCAAGGTAAGAACTATTATTTAGTTAAAAGAAAAAAAAATCCTGTTTATCGACATGGAGGGGGCGGGACTTAAAAGTTGTAAAAGACGTACTGCAGCCGGCCACTAGGGGGCAGCATGTTTCACTTTAGCTTCTGTCTTTGTGTCTGGACAGAAAGAAAATAGAGAAAAGCGGCTTGAGCTTCTACAGCCAGTAAATTACATCCTGATCCCTTAAAGAGAGGTTTTTCCCTTAAAGTTTAACATTTCCTAAAGAAGCATTGAACTCTTTTTTTTTTTTCTTTAATTCTCCCACAGCCTTTAAAGAGTTCACACAAAACTCTCTTTGCACATTACAGAAACATATTCAGTGATTCAAATATGAAATATCATAATTAAATATAATATAGCTCCAAACTGGAAGCACCCAGGTTGTTTAAACTCTTTGATGTGCCTCCTGCTTGTTTATTATTATTATTATTAATATCTTTGTACATTATTCCTGTAGGATGTGGAATCTATTTGATTTATAGAGAGCTTTTAGTCATATTAGGGTTTTTTAATCTCTGCATGGATTTTATTACAGCTAGCTAAATCTTTTCTCTGTCTATTGAAATTTCTATTGTATTGCCTTGTAGCATGTGCTGGAAATGCATGACTTACTGCTATTATATCCCATATCCAGTGTATGTTAGCTGTCAGGCAGATTTGGACCTAAGTCTTCATCTCTACGTGGAGGTTTATGTTGAGAAAGGAGGAGAAACCCTCAGGGTGTATTCTATGGGACAGAGACTTCCTCCAGCTGAAGGATCTACAAACTGCAGCTTGAAATGGAAGAGTTTCCCTTTTAGAAACACAGTATTGAGAGCTGTAAATGTGATGTGGTACCTGAGCTGCAGGGTCAACAGATTAATCTTTGAGTTCTGCAGAACAAGGACGTGCACGGTCGTTTGAGAGCAAAGTGGTGTGAACTGACCCGGATCAGTAACCATAAACATGTTCACCTGAGCGGTTTGTAGCCTGGCAGTACTTAGCAATCACATGCATGTCAGATCCCCTCCATCCTCTGTCTAAAGGCTCCGCCCTTCACTTCAACACTTTCTACATCATGTTGTTGTTTCACACGTCTGCTCTTCCTCACAGTCCATGACAAGAACCAGCCTGCTTCATCAGGAAATGCAGCCTGGTATGAAGTTACCTTTGTGACAGTTGCTTGTGATGAAAGTGTTTCCTGCTGCAGGTTTAATCAGAGTGCATTCACCGTGATTCAAACCTGTCTCTTGGATCTGTTTGGGGGGGGGGGGCAGTGTCTGCAGGTGCTTTCATTTTCTTATCTCAGAGTTGGAGGATGCATCTATTTACCCAGATTTAGCATTCAGACTCTGTCCCAGGCCCAGATAGCCAACCGAGTGTAAACAATATTTGGGATGCTGACGTGATTTCTGTAGAGATGTCTTCCTCAGCTGGGGACGGCGAACAGCTGACGTGTCATTTTTCTGTCCGCAGAAATGCGTTGAAGGGATATTTGAATGTAGCTCTGAGAACGGGAAGCTGTCAAACTCTTGCTTCGGTGTTTTACTACATCTGGTGTCAGATAAATGTTTGCAGTTTCCTGACAGAAAATAAGGAATTACAGTATCAGAGTTTTTAGAAAACTGATTTATTTTGGCAGCGGGGGGAATTTATCATGAATGAGTGAGAAAAAGAATCTTAAATAATGGATTATAAATGAACGACATGAGAAATGATCTCTGCGGCGCTCGTCCCGTCCGTTCTCGAGTTGACGGTTCATCCCGGACATGACGTGCGCCAGATAATCTGCACCGTTTCCACTGAGACGGGTTGTGTGTGCAGACAGTACAGATCGTACGGTTTTGTCGGATGCGAGGACTTTCATCAGTGCTTTTATTTTTGCAGCCATTAAAGTGTAATTGCTTTGATGCTCGAGCCCTGCAGTTTCACGTGTTTGAGAAGTTCAAGCAGCTGCATCATTATGCAAATCTTATAAGAAGTGATTTGAGTGTATTTTGTTACTTCATTTTCAGAAAAAGTTGCACCAGAATGCCATGAGTTTTAAATAATGTGAACACTATGGAAAAAAAGAAGTGGGTTTTATCCCTGCAGTGTGTTTTAAGTAATTTAGGTCAGGGTTGTGTTTTTTACTCTGTTGCATCATCCTTTTTTTGTCTCATGCTTCAGTAACTGGATGTATTTTGAGTTTAATCTTTCTAGTTTTCAGAACATGGGATGAGATTTGAAAATTACATATTTTTAATTTCATCTGTGATTTTTTTTTTTCTTTTCTAAGCTCAGAGACTACATTATTCATTTATTAATACTGTAAACTGAAGGTCTGATTTGAAGACATCCTTGTCTCCAGACACTCTCCTGCTCTTTTTGGAGGATCCCCAGATGTTCTCAGGCCAGAGAGGATTTATAATCCCTCCTGGGAGGGGCGTGTCCTGAACACCTCCATGTGGAGGTGACCAAGATTCAGCTTAACAAGATGCCTGAACTGCCTCCTTTCAATGAGGAGCAGCAGCGGCTCTGCTTCAAGCTCCCTCCAGATGAGTCCTACAAAGGATGCTCATGTGTCATTTAATTTTTTTTTTCAGGCTTCATGGTGGTGATGTTCGTAGCGCTGTTGCATCGAGAAGGTCCTGAGTTCAAAACCCAGCAGGGAGTTTGCATGTTGTCCTCATGTATGTGTGGGTTTTCTCGAGGGACTCCAGCTTCCTCCCACAGATCAAAAACATGCTTGAGGTTAATTGGCAACTCTAAATTGTCCCTCGGTGTGAGACTGGTCTATATGTGGCCTTGTGATGGACTGGTGACCTGTCCAGGTGTAACCACGCCTCTCACCCAATGACCAGCTCCCTGCGACCCTGAATGGCATGGATGGATGGATGGATGGATGGATGGATGGATGGATGGATGGATGGATGGATGGAGTCTGATCAGATCAGAACTATCAGATTTAGGGTTGCATCTTTGTGAAACATCAGATTGAAGCAAAGCTCGAAGCAGCACTAGCATAGTGGACCCATGTGAATTAGTCAGTCTGTAAACCCCTAAAATCCCAGAAGCCCTAATTAATGACTGACAGTCACATTTACTGAAACTACTACAACACAAGATGAAGAGTGTAAGTCCTGAAACAAGATTTCAGAAAGAGCGAAAACATCTTCCTGCATCATGAACACATCCAGTTTCAACATGTTATATTTTATATTTACTTTTCTCAGGAGTGATTTATTAGAGAGAGGGTCAGAGTAAAGGTCTGAGACTGTAACGTACATTCAAAGTCCCAAAAAAGAAAAAGAATTCTCATCGTCGACGGTTCACTTTGAGTAGAGAACAAGAGCAAACGGCAGCGTTTCAGGATTATTTTGTATGATTTTGTTTTCTAATATGAAAACATTACATTCTTTAATACAAGGACAGGTTTTGCCAACTTGGATGTGTTTTTATATTTTGTGCAGTAATTCCCACAATGCACTTAGGCCTGTTTTTTTTTCTTTACGCATTGCCACCAGAGATCCTGGAAAATAACACAATTTATTAATATTTTTCCGTTTTATCTGTCTGCACATGGAAACTGGTTCTAATTCTCTCCATGTTTTTATGGAATTTTGTGGGAAAACCATAATCAAATTTCATACTTCTTCACATTAAAAAAAAACACAAACAAAACCAGTTTCTTGAACTATTTATATTTTTATTTATATTTTATAACCAGATTTTATACTGAATTGTATATATTTGCCTTGTTAAATATATAGTTTAAATAATCAGCAACTTATGTTTATTTATCTTTTATGGCCTTTAAATACTGTTATTTGCTCCTATTTGTTACAGGCTTAACAAACTGCCTTTAACAGCACAACATTTCTCATATGGAAGTATTTCCAGCCGTCCCTACATGTCCAGGTGGCACAGATTATAATATTTTACAATGTTTAATTTCTTTTTTTTAACCCAAAAACCATTGAACAGGGAAAAACTCAACCTCTCTCTCTTTATTTAAAAAAGATATGCTCTTTACCTGCATACTAGCCAAACCTTATGGCTATAATATGGTGGGTAGAAACAACACGTGCTATTTATAGTTACAGTGCATTCATACCAGACGCTTTATAAGTGTCAAGCAACACTCCCATTGCTTCCAGTTTGACGTTTGTACATTGAAGCCTGCCACTTTAGAGCAAAACAGAGCGTGTAGGCGGGGCTTCCTGTGTTGCCGTTTGTTCTGAACTATTGCGGATCATTTTGAGAGAGTGACTTGGCTTTATTTTATTTGCTTAATAAAGCTAGACAACGTCAACGTCAGGTGCATCAGCAATAAATTTGTCCTCCAATGTTGAAATTATGTTTTTTCTGTTCCTGCTTCATTCAAGTTACGTGCAGTGACATCACCAGAATGAGACGCTCTGATTGGTTGACGCGCCGCTTCAAGAGTGTCAAAAGTTCAGCTAGCTGAACTTCTGCGTTGCTCGCGTTTCAAGCGTTGACGCTTGAAAAGTTGACGCTGCTAACACTCACAAAGCGCCGCAGAGACTCTGATGCCCTTCTGATGGACTCAACCATAAACTTTAAATGTAATCTTGACGCATCTGACGCTGACGGTGTGAACGCATCTTTACAGACCTGCCACTCTGGCGCTTAAAGTGTAGACGAGGCAAATCAAACAAACAAGCTGTTACACAGTTGGGAAAATACAGATTTATGCATCACATAACTTTTGCTCTGTGTTGTGCAGTATAGTCACATGACAGGCTTGATCCTCTCCGGAGGCCTAAAAATCCCTAAATGTTATTTTATTGCTGCATCCTCGCATTCGGGAGTCTGTGTTGTTAGAAAATTAAAAGATTATAATAAAACAGTCACCAAATTTTGGACATCATCCTCATCTATATTGGCTTTTCCAGTTCAGGGTCACAAAAAACTCCAGCAGTCACTTGGCAAGGGGCCTGGACACCCTGGACAGGTCACCAGTCCATCACAGGGTCACACAGAGACAGATTAATGTTCACACACACACCCAGGGACAGTGTAGTTGCCAATTAACCTCTATCATATTTTTGGTCTGTGGGAGGAAACCGGAGTCCATGCAGAAAGGTCCTGGTTTGGTTTTGAACCCAGGACCTTCTCACTGCAAAAGCAACAGTTCTACCCTCTGCACCACCATGCAGCCCAAATTTTATTTTGATACTAAAATAAATTTTAAATAGTAGAATTTCATGCTGTTAGTGTAACTATGGTAACCACGATGGGTTATTAAGAGACTTTCTATGGATTGGTTGTAAAGTTATTCCTCATGAGTATCCTCATGTTTAACCTTTGCCTTTACAGAAATGTGTTCTTTGGAAGAACTTGAATTAAACTTTTGACCCTTTCTAACCGAGTGTGTTAATTCATTCGTTTTATTGAAAACCAAAAATGCTGTAAAACAAACAGTGCAATTTTCATACAAATGAGTCATCCAGCAGGTATTAAAGTTTTTTTTTAAACTTTTTGTTTTTAGTTTAACCTAAAACTCACTGGTGGTTCTATAATTGTGCTCCTTATTGGTCATAAGGATCATTTCTTGGCTTCTTTCCTTCCAAAGAAAACCTCAGATCTTTCTAAGCCCCTGGATGGAGCCTGCGGACTGAAGATTGGCAAGTTCATAAATAGTTCTCCCCAAGCTGTTGTGGCAGCTTTAGCGTGTGTCTCGGGACCCTTTGAGAGGAAACAATATTATAATGGAGAAAGCTGGTTCTTGTGGCTTGATGGCGTCCACTCATTTACCGGGTGATCTGCTGAACAATCAGTGTGCCAAATGGAATTTATGAACACATAGACTCTCTCTCTTCAGCAAAATGCCTTCTAATGAAATACCTCTGCTAGATTAATGTCTGCGCTGGAATGATTTGCATTCAGACTCACCGATAAATCTCAAGCTGTGGCCATAGACGATTTGCAACTCGGACTTAAAATCAGCTGCAGGCTGCTTTCATCTGTAACAGACTGTCCCTCTGCATCCTAATGTGGCAGCATTCCTGCTGGGAGAAAGCCAGCCATTGTTGACCCATTGTTCCTTCCATCAGGTCTGATAATGGAGAGTTAAAAATGGTTTGTGTTCTTTCATGTTGCAAATTCCATGGGAAAACATAAATAAGTCTTAATGAGGACTCTTCCTCATCTCAACATGTTAAAGATAGAAGTCTGAAAGAAGGGAGTGTGGTGATACGACTTTATGTGACCATAAGAAAGCCATATCATCATCCTAATTCTAAACATATTTTTGTAAAAATTTGTCCCAGATTTAGTTGTGAAGCAACATTAAAGCTTTTTTCTGCCAGTCAGCAGTAGAATATGTTCAAACAGACAGGAAAGCAAGCAGTGGTAGAAACTGTAAATCCCAGATGGTACAACTCCAGACTTCACTTCTTAGGACCCTCGAGAGACCTCAACTTTCAGGCACCTGGGCTCTGAGCGTGCGTGGGCGGATTCTGTTTTTCAGAAATTTCTGATATGGAACAACAGATGAAAGATGTACCAAATGAAAACACGATGATTCTTTTTAGTTTTCTGGTTCTTTTCCAAAACAAAAAAATATTATGATAAATCTTTGTCTCCCCTTTGCATTGTGTCTGAGTGATCAAACAGAACATTTGGTGATAAACAATTGCTAAAGTCTCTCATTTGGTTTACACGGTGCTGTGAAAAAGTATTAGCCTCCTTATAGATTTCTGTTTTTATTTTTGGGTCACACATACTCTTTCAGATTAGCTCAGCTGACCTCACTTGGTTCAGTCTAGGTTAGAGTTTACGATTCAACAAGAAGAAAGAGATGAGACAAAAATACTGTAGCAGAGTTCTAAGGTGAATGAAACTGCTGACCAAAAACAACTCAAGACTCCGTCTCATAATTTCCTAAAACATCTTGATGCTTCCCAAGACTTCTGGGGAAATATTCCTTGGACAGATGAGACAAAAGTAGAACTTTTGGGAAGGTGTATTTCCTGTCACATCTGATGTAAAACAAACACTGTATGTCAGAAGTAGAACATCAAACACGGTGGTGGTAGTGTGATGGTCTGGAGCTGCTTCAGGTCTGGGATGATTTGTTGATGGAACCAAAAATCCTAAAGGAGAATGTCCAACCCAAAGCTTTTACATATATTAAGAATTATAAATCCCGTGGTGAACGTGCTTTTTTTAGCTGGTCCTACATTATGGAATAATCTTCCACAGCCTGTCTGTTATTGTATTTTTTACTAGTTTTATTCTTTGTCGAGGTATTTCTTTGTTGTTGTATTTTCTATTTTGTTTTATTTCTTGATTTGCTGTACAGCACTTTGGTCAGCTGTCATGCTGCATGTTAAAGAACTCTATAAATAAATTTGACTTGACACAAGCAAGTCCACCTCTGAATGGCCCAAATGACGGAGGTTTGAATACAGAGTTAAGGTCTGGACATAAATCTCATTTAAAATCATGTGCGACGTCCTAAAACAGGACAGTTTTCTTGCTGCACACATTTATTATTGCAATAAAATGTACATTCTTTGTTGATTTTATACTTGCAAAAAAAAAAAAAAAAAAGAATTTAATCAAAGGCAGCTAATTGACTGACAAATTAGTTCCGAGAAAAATACGTAGAAAATAAACGAAGACAGTAAATTTGAGACGTGCTTTGATTACCTTACCATCTTTTTACTTCAATCTAGCTTAATCTTATTCATCCATTACACAGTGCAATCAGCGCTTCATACTCGAACGGGGCCACGAGGCCAAAGCATGTTTAGCGAGCTCAGTCTTTATTTTTCCACAGCTGAACCAATTATCCACCTTGCAGCTGTCAAAACCAGCTGATACAGCAGCTGAATCGAAGGCAATTTGTAGCGTAGTACCTGTGGAGAGCCGTTTGAAAGGCTGCCACTAGTTTCCTGCCAATTGGGAGTTGCAGGATGGGTGTGTGTGTGTGTGAGGTATCTGACAAGGTGGAGGCTGAGTCAACAGCTAAACACAGATGAGGAGTTACTGCTCAAACATCTTCTTAGTCATGGAGACAGATGACAACACAGACTTCCTCATACTTTCACTACTAATACTTAGACTCACATTTCTGGAGCTGGAGTCATAGTAAAGTTCATTCTCTTTGTTCTTCCTGCTTCAAACGTTGCTGGTTCTTCTGTATTGTCAGAGCGACGTGCTGCTGGTTCAACCGTTCTGTTTCTACAGAGTGGCTACAGTTTGTGTTTATACACTCAACCTGCTTATCTGCACACATTCTCTATAACCCTTGACTTTGTAAGGGAATCTTAGGGCTTGTCTAAATCCCAGCAATATTTTTAGGAATGTGGAGCCAAAATGGGAGTGAAAGCTCCTTGTATCTAGATCCGTGTGTTAAAATCTGGTGTAGGAAATGAGAAGTATACCTCGGACCTAATTAACCTTTTTTGTTTTGGAGCTAAAGTTGTTCTTTTGAGACAGTTTATGTAATGAAACTGAACTACCATAGAAGGGAAACCTGGATCAATGCATGAGATAAAAAAAAATGTTTTGACCCTTGTGGATTTCATGTGTGAAAAAGGTTTTGGCAGGAAAAATCACCTCAAGTTTTGTGTGTTTTTAGTTTAAAAAAACAACCTAGCGGGTTATTTAAAGATGGAGCAACGGGCTTTCAAAGTCTGCAACATTTAATTAACTTTTTGGTATCTATTTACATTATGAATTAATTATTACCTCCTATTTTAAATAAACTGCCTTTTGCTTGGAGATGGATGTAAAGAATCCTTTCAGGTGCATTAACTAGTAGGTTTATGCAACAAGGGTTGCTGGACCGAGATCGATCAGTTAAAATCCTTCTTGTTTTGAGCTCAAGTCACTTTGAAGGTTTAAGAAGTTTTTGAACATCATTACTGGAATTTACATTTTAGTAAAATGTCCATGATGACAAAGAAATACTTTTTTTTGACATCATCACATGCTGTAAATTTGTTGGCTGTATATCTGTGATGTGACGCCCTTGTTTCCCCACATCCTAATGGTCTGTTGGTGACTGTGGAGGTTCAGTGAACTCATCAAGAAACCTGTGTGACATGATCTGATCTTTGTGACATGGTGCTTTATTATTATCAGAAGATACAACACTGAGGTCATAAAAGGGTCAGCAACCACCAAAATACCCCCCACACCATGATACTACCACCACCAGCCTGATCCATCAATACAAGGCAGGATGGATCCAGGCTTTTATGTCATCTAAAGTCCGACCATCTGAATGTCCACGCCCGAAATCAAGACTCAGGCAACGTTTTTCCAGTTTGTCACTCTAATTCTGATGCGTCTGTGTGAATCTCAGCTTCAGCTTCCTGTTCTTACCTGACACCAGCAGAACCCAGTGTGGTTCTTCTTCTGCTTCATGGTTCAGAGATGGTGTTCCTTATACCTCAGCTGTAACTAATAATTATTAGAACCGCTGTTACGTTTCTGTCATCTCAAACCAATCTGCCCATTCTCCTCCAATATCAACAAGGTATTTTGTTCCACATTGCTGCTGCTGGATGTTTTACTTTTTTTAGATCATTCTCTGGGAACCTGAGAGATGAAAATCCCAGCAGATCAGCAGTTTCTGAAGCACTCAGACCAGTCCATCTGGCACCAACAACCATGGCACATTTAAAGTCACTTAAATCCTCTTTCTTCCTCATTCTGATGCTCAGTTTGAACTTCACCACGTCATGATGCCTAAATGCTCTGAGTTGCCTCCATGTGACAGGCTGTTGAACAGGTTTACCTACTAAAGTGGCTGGTTTGTTCATGCTGTATTAAACTACTAATCCTATCTTGTTCAGAACATAAAAACATCTAAAATGCTAATAAAACTTTTATTATACATGTCAAGATTCTTTCATCATTAAAATCTTTTTATTGATTCAGTATTCAGTCACATGGTGAGTTGATCAGCTTTAACGGTCCAGTGACTCTTGCTGCATCTCATCCTGTTCGACGTGGATCTAAACAATGTATTGAGTGGTTGTACAGTGTCACGGTAAATAATGAGAAATCAAAGTGGGTGAAGGAAGTGGGTTGGCTGTTTTCGACCAGTTTCCAGCATCTTGAATAGACCTGTGGTTGTGTGTGTTCGTGACAGAGTGCCACCCTCATGCCATTGAGGGTCGCACACCAGTAACCCCATCGAGACGCGGGGATTGATTTGATGGCACCACGAAGGACAAATCTCTAAAGAAAACTGAACTGAGTCATTAGATCTGCTTAGCTGGACACCTTTGCAATAGTTCCTGATTTAAAGAAATCATTTAGGTTTCAGTGATGCATGAATTATGTACAGAAACACAGAATAAATACTCTTTATTTCTGCACTTTGCTTAAGAATAAACCGATAGAAGGAAAAGGCACACAGGGAGAAAAATCACCAATATGTGTCAAAATGCTGGACGCTTTATCAGAGCTGTAGAATTCTTCTGAGGAAAAATGGATCTTATAAAATATCGACAGTAAATGAGGCGTAATGAAGAATAACGTCAAGCTCTGCTGTGTTGTGAATGGAGGCAGTCGAGACCAAAGAGCTGCTTTCCCCTTAAATGTAAATATAGTGTTCCTTAGAATGACTTTTGTTTTTTTTATCATGGCTTGAAGGAGTGTGTTGGCAAACCTCGTTGTTTCCAATCTGAATTCAACAATATATTCAGTTAATTAAAAGAAAAAGTTTTTGGTAACTTCAGAAAGGATTTTTCTCCAGGCAGGTGAGGGAGAGTAAACTTTAAATTGTTGAATTTAAAAGTTAACTTCAACCATAACAATCACATTCACGAGAACAGCTGCACATCTTCATTTAACTATTCTTTCTTTAAAGAAATATGAAAAACACACATGTTAATATGACGTATTGTTACACAAGCCAAGAATAAACATGTGGAATGCAAATAACAGCATGACCAGTAACTGTAAACGCATAGTGTGACTGCTGTCTCTGACCTCCGTGTCATTACATTCAGTGTTATTGATTAACGGTGATGCTGACGCAGCAGAAAGACCTCACATGATCATGCTGCGTCGCTGGTGTAAAAATCCAGAGCACTCTGTGTTGATCCACTTTCAAGTCTTTTTGGTCTGGTAAAAATAATTCATGCTCCCATATTTGTCAGATTTTTGTTTTTTGCACATGGTTCACTGAAAAACGGATCATACGCCAGATAAATATCAGATAAAATAGACCATATAAAAATTCCAAGGAATGATTTAGATAATTAAAAGCAGGTTTTTATGCAAAAGTTCTGGACAGTTTATATATATTTTGGTGTTTTTAGCTGTTCGAACAACCTCAGTTTGGAGAAACGGAGATTAGTTCTGACTGCTAACGGCTACTCTGAGCAGGGTCATTGTCCAAGTGGATTTCATCAGCTTTCATCTTGAATAATCTTTGGGATTTCCTGCCAATACCATTTTCCAAACTTTCACTCTGCATTAAATGAAAATATCAAATTTTGAAATTTTGAGTGTAAGTGTTAGGGTTAGCTTAGTCTTGGCTGCGCTGTGACTAGCTGTTAATAATAATAATATAATAATATAAATTATTATTATTATTATTATTTTGTACGGCACCTGGGGGGCAGTTGTTCAGTATCTTGCCCAAGGATACTTCGACATGTAGCCTCTGCTGGGATTCAGGATCAAGCTCAGGTCTCCCGATCAGATGAAGTCCTCCTTCCTGATAGACTGCGGCCTCACCGGGGCAGTGGCGGGTTCAGTATCTTTAGTTAATTTAGTTTAGTTTATTTCAAGTACATAATAAAAAAGTGTCAAATATGTACAGTATGTACAACATAAGACAATAATCTAAAGAATGGTCAAACAAGAAGATTCACCGCTGCTTGAAAAGGAGTGGGATCTTGAGGTTTAGTCAAAACTAATCTCTGTTTTTGCAAACTAATATCATTATCCCCAACAGGATATTTATTTTTCTTCATGTTTGCACAGAAACCCACTTCAAAACATCTGATCTTTGCACCACTATCAGAACTCCCCACTCCCTTTAGTGAAAACAGGAGAAGCAGTAACTTGCTGCCTTGTATGACCTGCTCTCTAACTTTGGAAGTAAAAAAGTGTAAAAAAAAAAAAAAATCATTCTCAAATAACCAGTTTTTTATTTCAAAAACAAAGAAGAAAATCAGATAATAAATATGTATTTCCTATGTTGCCCTGGGACGATGTTTTTTTCTTATTTCCATAATAAGTGTGGTAATGTGATGAGGTGCTGGAAGCATTTCTTCATGGCTCTCACCCTATTGAATATTTTACAGCAATAAAACAAATAATGGGTTCACAATTACACTGGAGCAGGTGCTTTCTGTTGGAGATGAGGAACAGAAATAGTCCCCACTTTGAAAAACATGTTTCTCACAACAAGAAATGCTGGACACACGATTTAAATCCGTATTACAAAACAAAGATTTGCAGGCGGGGTGTCGTGTTGGTGTGTGGATCACTGCAGCTGTGCGTCCTGCAGTCCACGGTGTTCCAGTTCGCTTGAAGCCGAGCGGCGAGCTATGATTAAATGAGCAGACTAGTGTGTTCCTGCAGTCGTGTCCAGTTGCACTTACTCTTGCAAAAAAAAAAAAAAAAGGCAGATTGATAATTTCTGTGTCAGCACTTTTCAGTGCTCGGCGTGCCCTCTGTTCTTTTCTGCCCTCACAACAGGAAACAGGCCGTCCTCATTGCAACAGATCCTGTATCTGAGGCACAGGAAAGGAGGGATAAAGATACACCTCTTCATATAATCTGAGATAAGAGGCAGGTTGGAGTCACTGACCCGACAGGAAAGATACAACTTCAAATTTAGTCCAGAGGTGCAGCTGGGGTGAAGTCTTAATTCTGTTGCGGCAGATTTGACTTGTCTCAGGCCGACATGGGTGGAAGCAATCACACAGCTCGCGGAGGCCTTACTGTGGAATAATACTTCCATTGGGATTAAGCCTTCCATGCATTATTTAAAAGGCTTTGGGAATGTATTTCAGTGAGCCTCAGTGGAGTTCGTTTCTACGCAATGCAGAGAGGAAAAAAACAAAAAACCTCTAACTTGAATTTTATGTTCCATTCAAGTGCCTATCATCATAAACATGATCGACAAGGGAAAAGAGAAGTGAAGATTTGAAGTTGTCTGCTTAGACAAAATGTGTTGAGATTTTTTTTTTTTCACTGGATCTCAAATTATTTAGTCCTCTGTGTACAGATCTTTAAAGCAAGTTCCATTTAAAACAGATGTTTACTGTTTTATTTGCAGATAATGGCAGATTTTGATAGGGTTTAGGAATCTCTATGTTTTGCACCAAATGGTGAACATGATGGGAAAATTCAGCTTCTAAAGGAATCTATTTCCCTCAGGATGTGTTAGAAACCAAATACGAGCAGATTGAATGCTGGTGTTCCATTAGCCAGGAAACAGGAGTCCAGATGAATGGAAGTGTTGCTCTGTAAGTTAGCAGTCGTTTAGATTTTCATTTTTAAGTCAATTAAAGAAATAAAAATCCAGATTGAATTATGCTATAGAATACAAACACAATAAAACTATGAAAATGTTTCTTGAGAGTAAAATCAGCCTTAACTTTTATAGTTTTTATTTTCTTTATGGTCTCAAAGTAGCCAAAATAAAAACTCTTAACTTTGCCGGCAGTAGCTGAGATGGGTGCAGAGTGATGTTCCACATGAATAACAATGACTGATGATACATCAGAATGTGTAAGACTCAGTGGACGGTCCATTTGTCTTCTTGTTGCAGCATCAGAATACAGAAACAAGTCCTGATGTACACAGTGTCGGGATTAACAGCAGTCCAAAAATCTGAATGATATATGGTTTTAATCTGATCCTGAATGTTTTGTCTACAAAGGAATCAATAGCTTCAGTAACTGCGTTTGTATCGGAGCTGTTGGTGAAACTCTTCCTCCCTCAGCATTATCCTGACGCCGCTCTGGCTTTTACCTGGATAATAATACAATTCACCTTAATGAAAACGTCTGTGATGTCGCTTTTGTTCTCTGCCGATGATTAAACAGCTAAAAGAGAGAGAAATTTTACAGCCGTTTCGGTGAAACGCTGCCGTTCTGAAATGATGGGAGAGATGCATGATTTACTGAAAATAACCAAGTAAAATAATTAGAAGAAATGAAGGAAAATAAAATAAAAGAAAAGCCCCATCACAGCTTTATGTGTTACAGAGGACTATTATTTCCTGGAGAGTACAACAGTTCTACGCAGAGCTAATGGTAGAGCCAGTTGCTGTATGGTCTTTACCTCATTGTTTTCTCCAGTGTGAAAAGCAGAAGGAGCCAACAAGGCGGCTCATAAATTTACCCTGACGCAGCCATGCAGTTGCTTTATTGCCCCTTAGTGCTGTGGTTCGGAGCATGAGCTACATTTTATTCCTGCGCTGTGAGGCGAACTTTCCTTACTGCGGCAGTGTAACGTCCAACAGAGCCTGTGAAACTTCAGTCCAAAGAAAAATGGAGAGTAAGAAGTGCGTGTTTACATGGATAAATGTTCAGAAGTATTTGCAGTGAAATACTTTTTGGATATTGTACAGACAGTGCCGCCTCAGAAACATCTTATGCTCATGCTAACACTTTATTAGAACAATATAATGTTTTTAAACCATACACCCATGCCTTAAGATCAACTTATTTTATATTTCTTATTGTTAGATCTGTTATTTAATGTCATGGCAGACATTGTTAAAAACATGAATCTCAATTATTAAACTCAAATTCGTTAATATGTGTTTCTGTATGTGTTAGATGAACTTGTTCTGTTTGATAAATTCTATGATACATCATGCATAGAATTTGGAACTTATTTGTTTCCAAAAATTGAAACAAAATAAAAATATCACTTGCGCGGGAGGATAATTTTTTTCCTGGATGGCTCGTGCTAAAAGAAAAAGTTGTAACAGAGATAAATTTAACATGTATCCATTTGGTCTGGCACTAATAGCTGCACTAACAGCTGTGTGATTCCCCGTCTGTGATTGGCTGTATGCTCTGACCATCACTGTGTGGACGCCTCCCTCAGCACCTGATTGGACCTCTACTGGCAACTTTTGTTTTAATTGGTTAAGAGACTGTTATTTTATGTTGAGTCGGCCTCTTTTGTGAGAAATATTGTGTTTTGTATCTTTTTGGTTTTTTTTTACAAGGAGAATTTACCTTTAGTCACATGCTTAAAAAGGAGCAGGCAGAAGTATAAACTTATTAACAAAAACGCAAAGTTCAGCACCTCACCACAAATTACAAAAACAAATACCAGAAACTATAAACAGAAACAAAATGGCTTGTACTTGTACATTTCAAGTCAAAGGACACAATTCATTTTGCACTACAGTTTGTCATTCACACACTCATGTCAAAACATGTCAAACAAAATAATACAAGTTCTTGTTGATTAAAATCCACGTGTCAAGCTCTGTGACATTATTATTACCATTCTGGATTAAACAGTTATTGTTCATTTTTGTATTTATCTATAATTAGTTTTTATATTCTTTTAAACTGGTGCATGGTTTTACTTTCTTTTAGATCATCCGACTGTTCTATAATTTAAACCACTGATGCTGAATCTTTTTGAGTTGTTCTTGCTCAAAGTATTCTGTCCTCTTCAGTTATATTTCTTTTCGGACTCTGTAAATAATTTATTTATTGTTTGGAACCATGTTTAGTCTTTAAATATTATTTTTGCTAATTCTGGAGTTTTATAGCTCATGTTTTAATAAAGAGATTATTTGTATGATCCCTGTATGTGGCATTATTGATCATTCTGATTGCTTTTTTCTGTGGGATGTTTGTATATTTTTTTGTATGTATTTCCTCACACTTCTACACAGTAACTAAGATGCAATTGAATTAATGAACAATACAGTATAAAGTATATAAAGCTTTCTCAATCAAGATGTGTTTTATTTGTTCTTATCCTAAATCTATGGTGTTTTAGACTCAGAGCATCCATGTTCTACTTTGTAACCAGCTAAAGAGTCAACAGTCCTTTCCTCGGTAGTATTCATCAGCTCACGCAGTTGAAACCACACCTTGCATGCTGCTGGCTAAAAGCTGTAGCATAAGACGTAACAAACAGGAAGAGACTACGTGTCTGTTGCACACGCAGCGGGGCAGGAAACAGTATGCCTTGCTCTCATAGGCTAGTTTGTTAGCCAATCAGAATCCAGCAAATTTGAATAATGAATATTAATGAGTTACAGCTCGAAGCCTGATGGAACCAACCGAATTTGACGCAGAGAGATTTAAAGGTCTGTTAATCAGTGTTTCCTAACGGTTTTTAGATATAAAATGTTTCATATTACAGGTTAATAACCACAAAGTCATGAAATTTGTGTGAAATGGCCTCTTTAGATTAACTTACCAACACATTAGCAGTGGCTGCAGCAAAGCTAGCAGCATGTGGCTTCTTGCCAAAAGATCTTCATAGTGGATAATAATCAAGTTTTGCCATAATCGCTAAATATCACTAAATTCTGAGCAACACAAATATTACAAACTTAAAAACACACTGTTGACAGTGATGGTTTATAACTAACTGCCATTACTTTGCTTCTTGTAGCCGCTAGCTGAGCTGCAATGCTAATGGTTGTTTCCAAGATTTTGTTTTTCTTTTTGTCGGCCCCTTTACAGAAAATGTTTATTCCTACATAAACAAACATTTTGCTTGTTTATATTAATTTAAGTGTTTTTTTTTTATTTTTAACATTTGTTGGGCATAAGATGCCAGTTTCCAACCATGAAAAAAATACGTTCTTTATTATGTTGATGAAGAACATTTTTTCTGTATTGTGAAAAATCCATTCAGTTTTGTTGTTTCTTTGTTGTTCCTTTAAAAAAAGAATCTGATCAAATATTGCAAGTAGAAACAACAAAGAGTGTAAAAACAGTTTTTATCGTACTTCTTATTAAATGCTTAAGGAAACTATAGATTTTCAAAAACAGAATCATTTAAAACTATTTCATCCGTTAAGTAGGTCTACAGAATATAGAATATTTATAACATGAATTATGAGAATGTGAAAAAAACTCAGTGACCTCTAAAATATGCAAATACTTTTCTGGGTGGTTGTTAACAAATCTCAACATTTTATTCTAATGACTGATTCAATTATTGATACTTCCTGTGAGTTTCCGTTTCTGTCATGTAGAACATAAACTTAGGGGATTGTTTTAAAAGTTTAATTGGTGTTACAATGCAATTTGGATAATAAGACAATGTATTTTAAATTGTAATTATATTCCTAAATGCTGTTGTTTTATTTTAAGTGATTTAAAAATGGATTCAGGCACGAGATTTAATCATCTTATTCTAATTTTCAGACATTACAATGACCTAAAAATACCAAATCTTAAATAATTAATTTATATGGGCCTGAATTTTTTTATCTGCTGATTGAGTAAAGTCTTCTGCTTCTGTTTCTCCTTATTATACAAATGATTAACATTCATTTATTTATCTTCCAGGTCTGAGTGTGACCCCTCCAGAATGGTCAGGTATGTCCACCAGCTTCTTCTCACATCTTCATACATCTACCTGTAAATGTTTTCACATGAAGTTCACCTGGTCAGTGTAGCTGCTTCTCCTCTGCAGGATGAATTCAGGTCTGTGTGTGAGGGACAGAAACGTGTTATTGGTGCTGGTGACTGGTGGAAATAACACTGTGGAGGGGAAAGGATGAGATTTTATAACCAGGTCACATTCCAGTGTTTTTGCTTGTCGGCTGTGGGAGTTTTTTTAAGCGGAGTTTCTCTGCTCACTCAGTTTAAAATTGAAACAGTAATTCAAAGCCATCTTTGCTGTGAAGCTGACCGAGGAATGTGGACAGGTTACTGTCAAAAAGACGTGTATTCATTATCGACGTATTCATTATACGTAATTAGTAATATGTAAACTCTTGTTTCTGCCAAATTCTGACAAACCCAGAGGAGAAGGACCCAACAATGGTCGATAAGGACCCAGAGGGCTTTTATATAGAAAATATCAGGGAAAAGTCATAAAAATATGCTTAATTATAAGGACACACTTGCGATGAACAAGAATACTTGACTGTAGCAACTACAGCATTTTGGCTAACCCAGAGCCAATAACCCCAAACTTAAAAACCAAATAGCAAATATTAGTCCATTAATAGTTGATAAAAATGTATTTTTGATAGAGTACTAAAAACAGAGCATTAAAAAAACTACAGAGAATTGCTAAAATAAAATATGGGATTTTTAACATTTTAGATGAGTTTAAAAAATAACTTTAATTAGGAGTATTGAGAAAGAAAACCACAATCGCCCCTATTTAAATCTTTAAAAAAAATCTAGAATAAAAAAGAAAACCCTCTGTAACAAATGATTATGAATCAATAATTGTTTCTGCTTTTATTGTTCAGTCCCCAAATGATTCCATTAAATATCTCCCAAATTCTAATTTTTGCCAACATTTAAAGATTCAGAAGTCGAGTTGTTTTCAGAGTCAAAACGTTAGATTTGTTGAACCATGTGAGCTATAAGAATTTTCTGAAATGCTAAATTATTTAGAAATATTTGACCCTTGAGATTTCTGTCTTTTAAGCACCAATCACCTGTAAATCTAATCATTTTTAACAGCTTTCTCTGGAATTCATTGTACTTTGCAGCTCCCAGCATTAATAAATAAAAGCGAACATGAAATATTCAACGTAAAACATGATCAAAGATTTTTGTCATAGATTTCTTTTAAAAATGGGATTTACCTATAAAAAAAGATGTAAGACTTTAAGTCTGGTTTTATACAGTTTCTTTGTGTCTTCCATCACAAGCTGAAGTTAAAACAGAAGAAATGGAGAACAGAAAATCAGAGGCATATGTGTTTTGATGTGGTTGGAAACCCTTCAAATGGCAGCAGCCTTCTTGCTGCCTCAGCTGTTGATTTGGCCTTTTTTTTTATTATTAAGATTCACTTCATGTCCTGAGAAAAACATGATCATTCTGGGAAAAAATCGTAACGTTTGCTCACATTTTACAACCGACACGTCGGAAATAAATGTGTTTACTACAGGGCTGAAACACAAAGTGTTTCATTACAAGCTCACTTTAAGTCCAGTAAAAGAAAAAAACAAGTTATAAAATAAGATGAAGAAGAAAAGTAGATGTACTATGTATCAAGGATTATTATGGACTGTCATTTCAAATAACACTGCGTCTGTTACAGACACTAACAGCTCTTGTGGGAACTCAGAGAACAGCAAAGTGGTTCTATGACAAAGCAACATTCATTAAAAACAGTCCATCAAGAACAGGCTCGTATTTTAATGAAACTGCACATCAGCTGCACCAAATGCATGAATGAACTTTGCTCCGGTGTTGTGCTGGAGAACAGAAAGACTGGATGGATCCGAGCCGGAATCATTCAGTACTTTTCACAGACTGTTTTGAGAGTTCATTATTTTCTCATTTTCTATGAAAAAGCTTGAAAACTGGAACAAGGAAATGCTGAACAACCGTAAAACTGCTGGAATAAATGTGCTGCTAGAATAAAAAAACTGTGTTCAGTAAGATCTAGAACTGAAGGGATTGCTCGGATCTTTGGGTTGTGCTGGTACAGGATAAGGTCTCTGTCAGGTTCAGTGTATTATGTGCTGTGTATTTCTGTGTCGGGTGAGTCATCTGCTTGCAGAGTGAAGCTACGCTGGAGCGCGAGGTAGATTGATTACACCTGGTGGAGATCAGAGCTGATGAGGAGCAGGGTGCTACTTAAGGACAAGGCAGACGTTCATTCAGCGCCTGGTTGTTAACCTACATGGTAGCTTCTATGTGCCCTCCTAGTGATTCATTCCTAGTGATAATTCCGAGTTTCTTGTTGTGCTTTATGAAGAGAGTTTTCCTGTGTTCGATTAACCTGTTGTCTCCAGGATTATCGTCACCCTGCTCCTCGTGTGTCCGAGGATCCTTCTGTGTCCAGCACCTGATCTCCTGGAACCTGCACTACCTCCCTCCAGCGTTCTCACCCGACCTGGACTCACCACCTCCCCGCACAGCACCGCACTGGACCTGTCCTCCTCCCGAGCATTACCGCTTCGAACTCTGTGAGTCACTCCTCCTCCTCATTACCCTGCAATATCTCCTGCTCTCATCAACCGGCTCGAGCACTAACTCTCCTCTCCCCTTACAGTCCTGAGATCCACCTGACGCACCAGATCACCGAGCACATTCTCCACTGTATATATATTGATGTTCACGATAGCACATGTAAATAAACCTGTTCACTTTTGCACCGAACAATCTGTGTCTGAGTCTGAGTCCGGCATGTGGGTCAACAAACTGTCAGAGCCCGTGACAGTCTCAGGTTTAAAGTGTCTACCATGGTGCTTTCAGGGACCATTGTAATCTCTAATTTCACTTTTCGTTGATTCTAACCTCTCATTTACACTGGATGTGTCCACAGCACGTAGCGTTTTGCTCGTGAGACCAGCCGTGCGTCCTTTCCTACTGGGAGTGTTTCAGACATGTATAAACGGTCCAGCTGGTTCTGGGAGATGTAATTTCATCAAAACACACAACAAAAAGCAGAGAGAAAGANAGCTCACTTTAAGTCCAGTAAAAGAAAAAAACAAGTTATAAAATAAGATGAAGAAGAAAAGTAGATGTACTATGTATCAAGGATTATTATGGACTGTCATTTCAAATAACACTGCGTCTGTTACAGACACTAACAGCTCTTGTGGGAACTCAGAGAACAGCAAAGTGGTTCTATGACAAAGCAACATTCATTAAAAACAGTCCATCAAGAACAGGCTCGTATTTTAATGAAACTGCACATCAGCTGCACCAAATGCATGAATGAACTTTGCTCCGGCGTTGTGCTGGAGAACAGAAAGACTGGATGGATCCGAGCCGGAATCATTCAGTACTTTTCACAGACTGTTTTGAGAGTTCATTATTTTCTCATTTTCTATGAAAAAGCTTGAAAACTGGAACAAGGAAATGCTGAACAACCGTAAAACTGCTGGAATAAATGTGCTGCTAGAATAAAAAAACTGTGTTCAGTAAGATCTAGAGCTGAAGGGATTGCTCGGATCTTTGGGTTGTGCTGGTACAGGATAAGGTCTCAGGTTTAAAGTGTCTACCATGGTGCTTTCAGGGACCATTGTAATCTCTAATTTCACTTTTCGTTGATTCTAACCTCTCATTTACACTGGATGTGTCCACAGCACGTAGCGTTTTGCTCGTGAGACCAGCCGTGCGTCCTTTCCTACTGGGAGTGTTTCAGACATGTATAAACGGTCCAGCTGGTTCTGGGAGATGTAATTTCATCAAAACACACAACAAAAAGCAGAGAGAAAGACGACAACATGTACCCAGAAGGTACATGGCTTTTCACACCACCTACAGACTTCAAACTCGTCACAAGTCATGTATTTTTTCGTAGTCTTGGAAAGCCGCACGTATCCTTTTATTTTGAAACTTCTGATTTCCTGTCTGGTCCAAACTAAACTGCTGAGCTGGACATATTTTAGAAACGTATTGCTTAAAAAAATGAACTGTAAAGGCTGTGACACTACTCTTCTGAGGCGTGCCTGATTCATGTTGCTTTACACCTGGTAGAAAGGTCCCATTGACTTTAATCACCCGCGTATTACGCTTCGCTAACGTTACACATCTTTTACGCGTCCGATGGAAAAGAGTGGTAATATCTAATAATTAACAGAAATTAGACTCAATAATTCTTCAGTTGTTTTCACGTTGGAGCATTTTTAAAGAAAACATTTTTCTCCCTGCTGCTGAACCTGTTTGAGTATTTATCAAATAAAATCTTAGTGAAAAATTAATTACTATGTCTGTCTAACCTATTTGTTTTACACACCATTCAAAACCAAATAAGAAGAGTTAAAACCCCTGAAGAGAGATCAGTCATCCTTGTATTAAGGTCTTATGTTTGTTGTTTTTTTGAATATTTGATCCAAGATTTTACCTTTAGGGAAATTAAAAAGTCATAAATTTTACTTTACGCACAGCAAATTACAGCTTAATGATCTTATTTATTAAAATACCAAACTACATTTACGTTTTGTCCAGACTTCAAAGTGAAGTTCTTGCAAAATAAGTCGGCTCTGGCTATATCCCGGGTTTAAGTGACAGCTGGTAGTTTAATGGAAAGTTTGAGCTGTAAAATAAACAGCTGATGTTCCTTTGTAGAAAATCCATGTTCCTTTTTTGCTTCCTCTGCTTTTAATTATATTTGTAAGGTGTAAAAAACCACCTAACAGGTATAATTAAAGGTTTAACAAACGAATGATCTGCTGAGGTTGTGCTTTCTTACACCCCCTAGAAAAAACATTGTGATTTTGAGTTGTTGGATCTGGTTTTGCTTTCATTGGATGTTTTTCTCTCACTGGGTGATACAATCCCTGGAAAATACAAAAAAAAAAAAAACAGAATCTAAAGTCTCTAAAGACTTTGCATTGACTTCTATTCATTTTTGTAGCCTAAACTTAGTCCTAATAACACTAACCGTTACCAGTGTGCATCTTAACATAAACTCTGTTCAACCCAATGACTAACCTTTACCCCAAAATTATGTTCCACCATACTAGGACCAGGGTGTCAACCCTGTACGGCCTGTAGGTCCCAAAAAAGGTCAGCGATTGCACCAGAAACAGTACAAACACACACACAGGACCGATTCAGAGTCACCAGCTAACCAAATATGCATGTTTTGATTTATGGGAGGAACATGCAGTTAAAGAACATGCAAACTCCACACTGAAACAACAACAGTTCCACCCACTGCTCCACTGCGCACCTCCAGGTTGGACATTTAGATATAAATACTCAAGTAAAGTAAAACATTGACAAATGGGACAAGTGAAAGAAAAAACCATCAGCAATCAAAAATCGAGCCTGAATCCCATGAATGATGGCTCCTGCCAGCGATTCATTGAGTGTCGACTAAATGATTGAGGAAAACACAAAACATGAAATAACTTCCTGGATAATTGAAAGGTATCAGACCTCGTTCACTCAGACTGACAAGTTCAAAGTAAATGTATTTATCATTTATTAATACGGTGTCACAGCTCGCATTTTTCTGCAACTATTAATTCATGTGAATGTTTTCAATCTCGACCCTCGAGCACCACTTTGCTGCAGATCTACCTGCTTTAACACACCTGATTGAGATGGTTGCATGATTAAACAGCCATTTATATAAATCAGGTGTGTTGAATCAGGCAAACATCTAAAACATGCTGAACTTTTTGAGGATTAGAATCCTATGAAATATGTAAATATTTCAGAATAGGTGTTTTGTTTCTTCTGCTGTGGTAAATGATTTCTTTTTTCAACGTTTGTTCTAATTCTGAGTCTTTTTTTCCATATTTGCACTTGAATCAACCTAAAATCTCCAAAACTGACCTAAAAGTACACGTCTGACACCAGGCGATGACCTACAGTCCGTTATGTCTCACATCTCGTTAATATAACGCAGCATGAAACAAGTGCTGTTTAAATTTTTGTCTTACATGATTTGGTAGGTTTGATTGTCATTAATTATGTAAAAGACTCTGAACTTGGCACATGCTATAAATAAATAAGCCCCAGTCCCTCCTGGATTGCCTCGCACTGGTTTGAAAGAGTTTAGTGTGGGGAGTGAGAAGATTGGCCAAGTCACTGATGCCAGATTATTTTTTCACTGCACTACGTGCCTAATTAGAGGAATAGCAACATGGCTGTGTTTTAATTGGTGTGCTGTTGTGTGATCAGAGTGGACGTCTTTATTCAGGTGTGATCAGAGATCTTCAGGCTTCACTGGCCTGCGTTTATTGGATTGCTCTCGGGTGAATATCTGTTTTCCGTCTTCTCCACTCGTAACACCTGATCACTCATTCACACATTCAGATCAGCAAAATATAAAAACTTGCAGCCGTTAGAGTAGGCCGAGTATTTTTTGACCAAAACCTATTGATAGTGGAGAACAAAGACTGTGTTTTTTTTTTTTATTGTTTGGACTTGTTTACTCGTGAGCTTCATGGTGGATTTCACTTCTGTTCGCCGGAGCCTCAGAGAGCTAATTGAAACTTCACATTGTTTGGGATGGCGTATCTACGACTGCGGACCCCTGGAGTTTACTTTCTGTCTTTGTTTATTGAACATGTTGGGTTTGACTCAGATAAAGTCCAGGGGAGCTTGTCATGAAAACTGAATGTGGGCAGTCAAGAAAAGCCTTAGACTGTGGCTTTTATTTTCTTCTACTTCTCCGGAGAAACAGAGTCGGGGATTATACGGCTACACCATTATTGTAGAGATGACAGTGAAGAGAATAAAGCTCTGCCGGGGTTTTTGTACTAAAAGTCCAAAACTCTCTCAACCAAAGTGTTTCTAATCCATTCAAATGCTTTACTGGTCCAATTTCTTTGTTGTTTTTTTTAAATAAAAGCATCATGAGATAATAATTAATAGAGTGCAAATTAAATATGAAAGGAGTTAGTATAATATATAAAGGGGCAGTGCAGAGACTGCACACTTGCAACTATTTTTGTTGATAAGTTATTGCTGAACTGCTGCTTTTCTGCAGTTTTAAAGTCGGTTTTTCTAACAAGACTGCAGTTCACTTATAGATAACTTTAAAGTGTCATTTTGTCCTGTAGTAACAGAACACGCTAAGACAGTTGAGCTGATATTTGTCTTCAGGGACAGGAGGTGACATTACTGTGTTTCAGCTCTGCTCTGGTGCCGTCCCTCACCCTCAGCCACTGCTGTCCTCAGGGAACCAACAACTCTGTCATCCTCTGCTGATGGATGATCCGGGCCTTGTCTTTGTCCTTGTACGAGCCCATTTACACCAAATTAAATGGACTTTGGGTTTTGATTGGCATCGGTTTCAGATTTGGGGCATTTGGACCTAAAAAGGAAAAACTGTTTCCTGCCATTTGGAAGCATGTGGTTCAGTTTCCAATTTCCATGGTGCATGTGTTAAAGTATCTTTGGGAAAAGCATTGTCCCCTACGCTTTTCACCAAGTGTTGATCTGAGTGTGCGTGTGGAGGAAATGACTGCACAGCCCCACTTGGAAGTGCTCCATTAAAATGTGCAAATGTGATCAATAAAACTCGAAAAGCACTAAATAAATGTAGTCAAATTACCATATGTATACAGTCGGTTTACTACAGCATGTTAATACAGTGTTGAGAGAGAGAAACCACCGAAGGGAACAACGTGGACTCTCTCTGAGGGAAAGGAGCTGCTGTTTTTAATCGTCATCTCACTTAATGGTTAGAAACGAAATCTGAAAATGTGCAACTGAGGGAGTAACTAAAAGGACAAACAAAGAAAGTTTAAGCTAAGTTGAGATTCATAGCTCTCAGTTCATTCAGGAAAAAGAAATAAGCATTATAACATTTTTACAATTTGTGGTTCCAGAGAGGCTCGTTGGCGAAGGCCTGATAGCTTTAGTTACTTTAGTGGCTAGTTTTTCCTCGAGTCAAATAAAAAATATACTACCAACGTCTTCATAAATACAAGAGTGAAGACATCTTTGTTCCTGCTGATGTAGAACTGCATTAATAAGAGTCACAGTTTTTTTTATATTTGCATAAGTTTGAGTGTCATTGCTGAAAACTCTTTTTGTCTGATTTTTATATCTTTTCAATAGTTATAAAGAAGTTACTGGTCTTTTAAATTTAATAATTCCTACCTGTATCAGGTAGGAATGTATTCAGCAAAAACACAACACAATAGAAACAGCTTGTTTGCAGGATTGATTGGTTCATACTGGACATGGACTTGCAGTTACGTCTTTAACACCAGTGTTGGGAATGTTACTTTAAAAAGTAATTAGTTATAGTTACTCACTACTTGTTCCAAAAAGTAATTGAGTTAGTAACTGAATTACTCTATAAAATGTAACTAGTTACCTGAGAAAGTAACTGACTGCGTTACTTTAAAAAAGTGGCAATAAATGCGTAAAAGAATTTGGATTTTTTTGGAGAAAGTTTCACACATCAGTGGAAATGATTAAAACAGAAAAGTAATTTATACTTTAAGTTTAAGTTTTAAGTGATGAGCAGAGGGCAGTTGCGGGTTCAATATCGTCTGCGCTTCTTCACTCAAGACAAATTCCTTCTATTATACAAATAATACTTGGTAATAAAACTGATTCTGAAAAAGAAGAAGAAGAACAGCTGCTCCTTTATAAGAATAAAATCTCTGACAAGATGACCTTGTATTCTAGTTTTTATGATAAGCTCAGTACTGAGTTAATTTATTTTGTTGTTTTGCTTTAAATCTCAGTGTTTTGACTCAAACTCAGTGTATTGAGATCATTTCAGCCACAGACCAGAGATGTGAAACCCAAGTTTTAAGCAATCACATTTTTTTGTCCCTGATTGTAGAAAATTTAAAGTCACTAACACGTGGTGAGAAAACCTCTGAGGGTGAACGCGTGTCTTTTGCTTGAGTAGTCGTTTCACACTTGGATGTTTTGCTTCATTTCTGTCATCACGTGTGCAGGTTGGTGTTGTGTTGTGACTCTGTTTGTCCTCCTTTAGGAGACATGCATCTCTACCTGTGGAAGCCACACAGAATCCTGGGAGGTCGGTGTCTGAAGGCTGCAGAAGAGTCGCCCCCTGCCGCCAGTGGAAATCTGCTTCCTTTGGGTACAGTAAGACATTTCTGTTGTATGTTCTTTAAATGTTGCAACTGTGCGTGTTTTGTTTTTTGTCTTTCTCCTTTAATTGTCAAGAAGCTGTCAGGGCATAAAAAAATCAATGTCTTGTTAGTTAGCTGTTCTTTGTCAGGTGTATCGGCCCTGACAGCTTGACACCTGCAAAGTTTGCAGGATCTGAACATTTGAGGCTTTGCACCTGCTCATCACTCATCAGTGTTTTATGAATGCTGTTTGAGTGCTTCTTGTTTTGTTCTTATGCAGAGGCTTCAGTGACCAAAAAAAAAACTTCACTGCAGGAGGAGATCATTAGGAAAAGCCCTAATGAAATATAGACCCTGTGTAAACGAGCCTTCAGTGCTGCTCTGCCATTAGCTCGTGTCAAACTCAGACCTTGAGAAAGATTCTCAGCGAATGTGGAGAAAAGAGAGTCAAACATGTGGGAATCGACTTCTTTTTTTTTTTTTT
>SSNP01000007.1:262370-285988 GCA_006937955.1 Pachypanchax playfairii | reverse complement strand
AAAATACCCCCCCCCCCGCAAATGTTCTATTTTGAAGAAACAGTGTTCTGAAGTATCTGATGAGTAAGAACATTTACAGGCTGTTTTAAACTCTGGTGACTTAACAGAAATGAAGTATTTGCTGTTTCTTGCTGATGAATGCTGCTCTCGTTTCTCCTCCCTCCTTTCGTCTTCGTCTGATTGTTGCTTAGTGAGGAATTTTCGGCACAGCTTAAGGCTGATAGGTTAAATGGATCGTGACGGCTGTGAGCAGAAGTTGATCATTTTCCTCTTCAGCTCAGTCTTGTTGTTTACTGTACGGAAGGCTTAACCTCCCTCACAGACGCGCTCTTACAAGCTGCTAATTGATAAATGATAATAGAGGGATGCAGCGCGTCGTCTATTAAAAATGCTCTCTCTTTTTTTTGCCTTTGCTGATTCATTTTGGAAGGCTGATTAATTCCTGACACAGTGCTGATATTACTGTACAGCTTTTGTCAGGTTCTGTGTGTTTGTAGCTGTAGAACGGCGTGTTAAGTGTTTTCGCATCCTATAAATGCTGCTGGGCTTTTCAGCGTGCTAAAAAGGCTCAACAATAAGTTCATTATGTCTTTTTGATGTGATTATTTCAAGTTTTTTTTTTGTTCAGACAAGAACAAGGATTTTTTTCTTGATACTAGCATGGTTTGAGAATTTAGCTGGGATTGTGCTAATGCTGCAATCCCGTCATGCCATCAATGTTGTGCTAGTATGGCGTGTTCATCCTGATGTGGACTAAGAAAGTCCTCACTTGCGTACATGGTTGGATCTTTCTCGAGGAATCAGACGATAGCAGGGAAATCCCAGATGGCGTGTGCTCAGAGTCATATCATCATACAGTTTTAAAGAGGTCATTTCATACACATTTCAGGACTTTGTGGTTATTTCTTAAGTATTAACCAGTAATATGAAACATTTTATATCTAAAAAACGTCAGGAATCACTAATTAACAGACCTTTCAATTTGTCTTTGTTAAAATTTGGGTGGTTCCGGCTCGTTCCGTCAGATCTCGAGCAGCAGCTCGTTCATATTCATTATTCAAATTTCCTGGACTCTGATTGGCTAACAAACTAGCCTATGAGAGCAAGGTATACTGTTTCCTGCCCCGCTGCGCATGGCAACATCAGACGTCATGTCTTCCTTTTTGCTACTTTATGCTACAGCTTTTAGCCAGCAGCATGCTAGGCGTGGTTTCAACTGCGGGAGCTGATGAATACTAACGAACAAAGGAGTTGTGACGAAACAGATACAGGTCGTTCGGACTCGGGAGAACTCGGGCATTATCACCACCTGTGTAGTTTGAGAGATTAAAACTGAAAGACAAGTTGTTGACCTGTTTTTACACCCACTATGAAGGTAAGAACACCTGTGGAGCTAAAATATTCAACAGAAACCTCAGAAAAAAACATTTTTAATGGAAGGACCTCTTTAAAAGTTCACAAAGTATGTTGTAGTCCTAATCCAGTGTGGATTATCAGCAGGCTCCATTCTGCTGCTCTGTTGGTTTAAATCTAACTGCTTGTTGCACATTGTTTGTATTTTACTGGCATTTCAAAGCGATTTCAGTTTACTGCTGTGTAAATGAGTTGATTTAAACAGATCAAACACAGGCAGCTGAGTGCACGTGCGTACATACAGCTGCTATCATTGATAGGTGCAGTGTGCTGCACTTGCTGCCTCCCACATCGCACACGTGCCAGTTCAGCTTTGTGACTATGACGCTCCTCCCCCATTTTGTCTCTGTATGACCCCCAGCACACAACAGGGACGCGTATAGCCTGATGGTGGCCTTTAAAATGCTGTTAAAAATGACTGATTTAATCACCTCTTTAAGAAGCTCTGTTTAAGAAGAACAATTTTTATCAAAAGTTTCCCAAATGTCTTTTAAAAAAAAATCATCCACCTGACTCATCAGGTTAGAATTCTTAGAGTTGATTAGTGTCGGTTTGCCTCGTTTATCTGAGGCGTGTTTTCAGGAAAAACATTCATAATGTAGTGCTAATCCTTCTTCTGCTCATTGTTGTCCACATCTGTGGACAGTTTGATGTATAACATCAAATGTGAGTGGGCTACACACACACACACACACACACACACACACACACACACACACACACACTGACTGAAGGCTGGAGAAATTGATTAGTCCATAACTCAGACAGAAAGCATTTCTTGTCAGGACCTTGATCTCAGCTCCAGTTAGTCATGTTGTGTCTGTTTTTTAAAACTACGATTGTTCTTAGCAGTGGATTTTAACTTCAGCATAACATGACAAAGGTCACGCGCCAGATTCGAACACAGGATGTTACAGCAATGAGCAAAACAACATGGACCAGAGAGTCAGTGGAAAAAAAAAAAATCACGTTTCTCACATTGTTTTAGAAGCGAAAGCTGTTGTAATCACTCCCCATTGAAACGCCGCTGCTGTGCGAGACTCCTGATGAATGACTGATTTCTGTAGCAGCCTTCTCCTACTCTGTTTGTGTGGCACTAATTTGAAATGAGGGGTTGAAATATTAATTACTTTGCCATTTCGGATGTGCGGTGCCATGGCCTGCAGCGCGCTCATTGCCTCGCTTGTTTTAGATCCATGTGAGTGAACTGCTGAAGAAAACTTTAATTATCCAAGACCTAAATAATTTATTACAGATGTTTGTTGTGTGAAAAAGCAGCACCTGACTTGTGTCGAGATGTTGCAGCCCAGTTATTTTCAGCTTTCGGTATTTGTAGATGATCTGATTGTATAATAACCTCTGTATTTACTTGCACGCTGAGCTTAGGGAGATATGGATGAAATAATACCGGATTTTTTTTTTTTTTTTTGGTGTTGAAACAGATTTCCTTAATGCCAGAGTTGGAGCAATCTCTGGAGACGCCCAATCAGATTCAGAGCAGAGCAGCTGCTATACAGTAATAGTGGAAACATGCTCCGGGGAGATACTTGAATCAGCGTTTCTGGTGTAGTCTTCTCATTCTCATTTTTTATTTGCACTCCCCTTGTCTTACCCGGCTGGTTTTCTTTTGTTGTTGGTCGCTCTTCCCCGCGTCTTTGCAACAAAGCAGTTACGTGCATAAGCAGCGATGAATCAGCTTATGTAAGGAGCTTCACAGGCTGTCTGAGAGCTTAGATGTGATTACTTATTTCCGACGCCTTAATAAACGGGTGGTTGCGAGGATAGTTTTACGTACATCTGACAATGCGACCTGACGAAAGCGCCGCACGGTAAATGAACTCGATATAACAGCCGACCTGCAAACAGCTTGCGTCCCTGTAGTGGAATGGAAATCTCATTTATTGAGTACAGAGACAAGAATATGTCTCAGCAAGTCAAGATTATGATGTTATGGTGGTTTTCTTGTTGAGGCTGAAATTCAAAACTTGATGAGGTGAGATTGTAAGACTTGGAAAAGTTTTCTGTGTTTAAAAACACACAAACGCTGATCTTATTAAAAATAAATGAATAAATTCAACATGAGGGTTTATGGATAAGTCACAATCTGTCAAATCTGGGTTGTCATGGGAACGATACAATTTTGACTGTATTGTGTCCAGTTTAGTGGAGGCGGATCTTAGTGTGGGGGTCTTGTTCAGGAGTTAGGCTCCACCCCTCAGTTCCAGTAAAATAAACCCTAAATGTTTCAACATACAAAGACACTGTGGACAGTTTCATGCTCCAGATTTTATGGGAACAGTTCAGGGACGAGTTCTTAGTCCTTTAGTTTGACTATACACAGTTCACAAAGCAGGTCCAAAAAGACCCGGATGAACCAGTTTGATGTGGATCAACTAGACTGGCCTGCAGAGAATTCTGATTTCAACCCATCAGAACATTATTGTTAGGAATCAGACTGGAGATCCAGTACTCCTCAGTGTCTGATCTCACAGATGTATTTCTGCAAGAACAATCAAACACTCCAGAACCTTGTAGAACCTTGTAGAACCATATGGAACCCTGGGGAAAGCCTTCCAAGAGCTGACGCTGTTATAGCTGCTTAATAGTCAACTCCATGTGAAACCCTACAGATTAAGAATGGGAGGTTATTAAAGTTCATGTGTGAAAGCAGACGTCCCAACACTCATCATGTAGCAATAACATAAACTGCCATCATGTTTTTATTTTTTTATTCACATCTTACACATCTCACATCACATCTTTGTTTTTTTGGAATAATATTTGTTTCATAATTCAGAGAAAAGCAGCAACTCTTCATTAACAGTGAATCCGTCATGACTGATGAATTTAACAAAACAAATAAACATGCATTCATAAAATATACAAATTATTTCCCAAGATTCACCTCAACTGATTTTTAGCTGGAAACTAAAACCCCCACTGATAAAAAAATAAATAAATAAACAGTATGAAGCTTTATTTGGCTGTAGAAGAAGCAAAATAATGAAACATTTTTCCAAGCGAGGAATTCACACACGAGCACGTCGAATTTTCATGACCCAGTTGAACGGAACATGCACCGTCTTGCCCTTTCTGCTGCAGAATATCTGAGCCAGAACAGACGGCGTGTGTTAACTGACCTCCATCTGAGCGCTCGTGTTGAATTTCTGAACATGTTCCTCGAGGTGTTTAATGTCTCTCCATCGTCGATTCACTATAAACCCGCGACCCCCGGAGGAGAACAGGAAGGAGGAGAACCCGAGCAATAAAGGAAAGAACAATTGAATGTTAGAACTGTGAAAATGAAGTTGATTAAATGGGAGGTAATTACTTTTTTATTCATTATAAATGCAGTTCTTTAGATCCTGATAGCTCCTTTATCAGCTGCCGTGTGACTGAAGGTAGTGAAACTGTGAATAACATATCGCCTTGAACTTCATTTAAAAAATGAGTCAGAAACTCGGCAGTAAAATATAATATAAGAATCACCGTTAAAATAAAACCGGTGCTACACCGACCCGCCTGCGGTTCCCACACATCCACTCACCCTTTCCTGTCATTTGTAAATCCTCCTATACGACGTCTGAGATGATTTACGGTGATTCTGTTTAAGTCCTGTGTGTTTATTTCAGATTGAGACAGTCAGGCAGTGCAATATTGTCAAACAGGATTATTACTCTACAGTAAATGCTTTATTTAGGACAAATATGGCTGAAACTTGACAGAAAATAGTGTAAAAGCTGTTTTTTTTTCCTGTTACATGGTCAGATTTAATTGAGAACTCCTCAGTGGAGGAGGAAACAGCTTTTCTCTGTGACACTTTCTTGCAATCATTAAATCAAAGGGAGACAAACGGGTGATTTTTGAACCGATTGGGGTTTTGCCTGTGAAGTAGTTGCTGCATTCACCGCCTGCAGCTGCCTTCGACTTCGGTTCTGTGCAGAGTTAAGTCCTCTGCCTCTCTGCACCCGTCAAGTCCAGCTCCAGGCTGAATGAATGCTTTTAAATACCCAAGATGCCCCCCCCCCCCTCACTTCACGCTTCTCTTTTGATTCCCGTCTTTATCCTCCAGATATTCCCTTTTTTCTTCCGCTCAGTCAGAAAAAGACCTCGGCAGGTCTCTCTGAGAGGGTTTGTCCTTCAGCGCCTCTCTTGACAGCGATGAGAGCACAGCAGACTTGATTAATATTGGGAAGTGGATTTGCAGAAGGGCCAGTTGGGTTTCACGGCATAAATCGTTCTTTTTTTCCTCCTAAGAGCTCCCAAAAATCCTGCCCCGACTACGCTGCTCATTCAACTCTTGGATTGATCATTCGAGCTGATCAGAATCTGAAGCTCCATCTTCTATCTGTAAATGTTCTTTATTGTGGTGAATGTCCATTTCAGAAGAGAACCCATGATTATCTTTGGGCCCTTAAATAATAGCACTGCGGAATCGGAGCCTATTGATTCCACAGAACCCCCCCCGTCCTGCCTCCCCTCGCTGAAACAGCCTCTCTGTTATTTGCTGACCGCTGGAGGCAGGATCTCATGAGACTGTGGAAAGTGACGTATCGAGGGAGTTTGACTGGAACGCGGGTTCATGAACCCTGTATTTTAGCTGCCTCGCCACAGCTTTTCCTCTTTAGTGTAAATCCTCAGTCAACATTTATCACGAGCAGATAAAACAGTGTTCCCTTCAAAAATAAATAACTAAACATGTAAAACCTGTTTCTGACAAACAGAAAATTCCACCATCTGCATGAAACTTTCCTTATCCGGCTTTTTATTTACTGCGGTTGGTGTTATAAAGTTTTGGTTCTGCAAGATGGAGAGTTTAAAAAAAAAAAAAAGGGGGCACAATTATATAACGGGTCTATAAAACAGAACGTTTGAACTCTCCAGATTAAGCCATCTTTGAGGTTTCCAGCTACCGTTTCGTCATTACATTCTCTAAAAGTTAATTACATGTTCCTCTCTGTGCACCAGATCTGAGGAAACGCACAGTTTGGATCCAGGAGCACATGGACGCCATGTGGCTTATGATGCGCCGAGCGTCAGCCTCTTCCACCGCGCTGCGTTTTACATCTCAATCTGTGGTTTGCCGTGTTTTGGAGGATCATGATGCATTTTAGTAAACACTCAGTTGACAACGTATCGATTGGGTTTTTGTGTGTTTTTACTCTCGCTGCCTTTTGAGAACTTTAGATTGATTTAACTCATTTCAACCTTTTGCTTTATTTACCAGAAATGTCCTCTTGAGCCTGAGGGGTTTATTAAAAAAGGTCTAGGCTAACGCTTCATTTCTTCACCTGCAGAAACGAAAAATATTCAATAAAAAAAAACAACTTTTACTGCAAATTATTTAAAAGCAAACATTATAAACATCAATGTAAGGCTCCAGTTGCATTCATGTCACGATTATTACTGTGATTGGCTGAAACCTGAGTCATGGCTCCATATATGTTAAATATTTAACACATTTTAAGGCATTTTACTTTGATAAAAACAGTTCGGTGTTTTCAACAGTTATCCGGGTGCAGGTGGTTGGTGTTTTTACCACGTGGGACTGTTTTTGCACAGAGATCCATTAAAATAATTTCCTGACTTGTTATTTCTTTAGATAAACGACCTTTCAGCTCGTTCTGGCGTCAGCTTGAAAATACTTGATTACATTGAGTCATAATATACAATTTGTCCTTTAGCTTTTAGTTATCAAGTCAACAAACACTGACTTTCAACGTTAAACCTTGATATCTTCAGTCAGACGCAGCCAAGATGATATCTCATTACATTTTCACGTCATTATCAAGACAGCTGTTTTTGTAAAATATGATTTTTTTTTATTTCAGTTTTAGCTCACATGTAAAAAAAAATAAAAATTTCAATCTAAAAAACAAACTGTTTCCCTGGAAAAAATGTTTTTTTTTAGATCAAAATGTGTGTTTGTGTGCATCTCGTGAGAAATGCAGGAGTTTGTGTTTGTGACAGGGCTGAAAAAGCGTCTGCAGCCGGTGCATTTCCACACAGGTAATGAAAAGGCAGCCGGATATTTGTCGCCATTTACGGATGTTACAGTTCAGCTGAAAATCCCGAGTCACTCTGGCGTGATTTGGAGAGGTGAAACTGGATGTTGCAGCTTTTTTTTTCTTGTCTTGTTGATTAGATCTTATGAGTGATGGTCTGCAGCTCCCTCACAGCTTATGCTTTTATCACTTTCATGCCAGAGTAATATTACATAAATGAGCATGTCAGATTTATGTGGCAGCGCCGTATCGCTGCTCGGATCGGGCGGCGTTGGGGGAGAGCTGGCGTGAATCAGCTGATGGAGCGAGGAGCAGCCCACTTCTGCACAAACAGCTGTTGATTTGAAGGAGGAGGGTTTGAACGTGTGCTGCTGCTGCTGCTGGCTGATCTGTGTGAGTGAGCAGCAGCACGTCAAACTGCAGCAGGATTCCAGTTAAATACGTGTAATCTGATTACTTCCTGTCAAAACAGTCATTTATTATGTACATCCAAACATGTACTGAGCAGATGAATGAATATAACTTTTCTTTAACCAGGAAGGTCGGACTGGTAAACTGCTAAAAAGAAATAAATAATTTAAATTCATAATAAGGATTCTTTTTTAATCTATCAGACTTATTTTCACCTGGAAAAAAAATATAAATTGAAATTTTAGATAAAGAAAAAAAAAAAAAACAGAAATTGACTCAATATAACCAACATGGAATTTTTTTCCCTACTTTCTGAGGAGGTTTAAGTAATAAAAATCCTTTAAAAATCATTTGAAAATGAAACTTTTTAACCACGATCTGTTCCGCTGGAAGCACAGTGATATTTAATTGTTACTATACTGGAATTTTAAAACATTTTGGTGCTTTTAAAGTCAATTTTCAGTTCTTTTATAGATTATTTTGTCATGCAAAAGACATATGTTTCAGAATATACTGTAACAATCGCATGTAAACACATGATCCAGGACAGAATATGTTGGTTGAAATCACATATTTTAAATGTCATTAAAAGGAAATGCAGAGTTAGTTTAAAGTGTAAAAAAGTTATATGCTGGTAAATTGTCCTTGGTTGAGATTTGGGGCACATCTTCCACTGGTCATGTGACTGCATGAGGTCAGTGGTTTTCAGTAACTGTTCTTGACATCAGTTTATCTGTGTGAAGGCAGCCAACAGCCTCAGCTGAGGTCTGACAGATCGTTGTTTTGTTTTATAGTCAGACGGTTCTTTGTTTGTCTGCCATGAAAAGCTCGTCTGTCTTCTCCTTCTGATCTCCTCAGGCTTGAGGCCAAGGCGGGGACAGAAGGAGCCTCTGCGGATTGTCCAGTCGTCTGTCCGACGAGGCGCAGAGAGGCGAACAGCAGAAAAGCCAAACCTGTCACCTCCAATGTTCCGAGTCAGGGGGGGGGGGGCATTTGTTACAGAGCTGTTTGCACAGTCGCTGGTCAGCTCCGAAAAACAATCTGTCTGTGGAACATAGATGGAGTGTATTTTTAATGAGAGGAAGCTGGTCATAACAGAGAACAGCCAAGCTGAAATAACTGAAGAGAATGTGGAGTTTTTATTCTACTGACAACATGTTGTTGTTCAACGGTTCACACTGAGTTCCTGCCATTTACATCTTTATGTTGGTTTGATGCTGGATTATTAACCAGCATCATCAGCAGTGTATGTGTGAAACGCCACGGCCTTGATCAGACAGAGGAAATGATGCACTGCCATCTTGTGGTTTGCAGCTTGAAGTGTCCTGAAAGTTTGTCTCTTTTTCCTGTTTTTTTGTTCTGAACATGTTTGAAGTGGGCCGAGGTCTCCGGAGACGAGGCTGAACCCCTGCAGCGCAGCTCGGTTTGTAACAAAGGCTTCACAAGCGCCGTTATTCCACGCTGTGAAGAACAGGGCTTTAAGATGACGACACGTAGAAACTCAAAGTAAAACAAAGGACACTTTGAAGGGTGACAAAGTGATGAATCAGTTGTGAGAGGTCCGAGTGCAGAGAGCGTGCTGTTTCTGACCTTCAGTACATCTGTGGTCTGTCTGAAGCCACGACGAATCAGCGAGCAGGAGACGACAAAGAGTCTAAAACTCAAACTTTCTTCTCTTTCAACAGTTAATGTTTTGTTTTTCACCAAGTTATGAGACGTAAAAGATAATAATTATCAGACTGAGCTGCTGATTCAGTATCTGAGGTTATAAAATGTGAAAGTGCGTGAACAGATTTTAACTTACAACCTCAAACAGTCAATTTTTAACATTAAATTGTTTTTAAAAAAAATCATGATGAAAATGGAACGTTTGAATCTCTTTAGCATCAAACGAGTGATCATCAGATGTAGCGGCGTTCAGTACTTGTAAGTTTGACTCAGAGGTTAATCGTCTCAGCTTCAGTGCAAAATTATGCGTCACTGATCTTTTAAGATCTGTTGAGCCTCATTTTCATGGTTTTATACGTCTCTGATTGTCTCAGTTCAAAACTCGCAGCTTTTATCAGGTAAAAAAACAAAACTAACGTGTGTTTCATGTTAATTCGCGACCCAAAATGGCAACAGGAAAGAAATGAAAATCCAAAATAAAAAGAAACAATAAAAAACAAGTTGAATCCTTAATATCTTGATAAAATATTGAGTAAAAAACATCATTAAGAGTCTTAGAATAAAAAAAAAAAACTATGTTTTATTTTAATGTATTAATTTTTTGTATAGAATTGAGAGAACAACAAGGAAAGCAGACAAATGTGTTCAAATGTTACGCAGACGGGACCGTTTTAATCAAGTTTTATCAAAACCTTTTTGGATATTTTGAGCTCAGCTGAACCCCAAAGAGAAAAGAAGGGCTCGTATGTAGCTGAGAGGAAACGTCCTGCAAGTTGTAAAGCAGTTTGTAGAAACTAAATGTAATTAAAAGTTTCAGATCCATCTCTCAGTGGGAGCTGGTTCCTGTTTGGTTTTACCATCTTTCAACAAACATCGTGACTAGAAACAGGATTCCAGACCCAGAAGGACTCTGTTGGAAACAGCTAGGGATGACATCACTATTAAAACAGATTATTATCGGCCAAAAAAAGTCAGAGTTGTGCCGGTTCTCGGCTGTTAGAGACTCAAAATTCATGCGATTGTTCAGATTTTCTCAATGCAGTTTAGTCAAATTTGTCTTAATTTATTTGCAATTTATCCTCGTTTCATTCACAATGTTGCCACATTCTAAAGTCCAGATTCTCAGTTTCTATCTCCAACTCAACACTTATTTTTTACTAACTCATAAAAACTAAAATGAAAAGGTTCCAGATGTTTTCCAGATGCCTTTGTAATTATTTTAGGAAATTTTTTGGCTCGTTAAAAGTTTCTGCGACATAACAGCGAGGCCCTAAAACTAGATCTATAGATATTATTATTATTATTATTGATATTATCATTTATTACACAATGACAAACTCGAGCACAGGTTCAATAGTGAAGCATGGTGGAGGTTGTATCAGAGTTTGATGCTGCTTTACGGAATCTGTCCTGATCTTGCACATGTTGCATGAGCATTTCCCAAATGTAAAAAAAAAAATGGAACTATTTAAAACATCCCATCAGGTTTCCATTAGTGTTTTGTAATAGAAAGGAGATGGTTTTCTTCAAAGGCTGAAAAATAAAAGGTCATAATGTCATAAAGTGTTTCCAGTGTCAGAAGATAATAACCTGAATAACACAAAGAATTAATATAATAATAATCATTTTTATTAATACAGAAACATTTTACCCTCATAATGAAAATCATAAAACCAATGAGTTTGAATTGTTTAGGTTCAGTAAAACAAGCAGAAAGTATGTCGACATGCAGCGTTTCTGGGTTAGGGATTTTTTCGGGTACATGGCTTTTGTATTGTTCTGCACAAAACCCTGCAGGAACTGTAGCCCACATACGCCAGCTGATCAAAACAGGACGTGTAGTGTGAGAGGAAGGTGGTGAGGCTGATGGAGGACGACCATCAGGAGAAATATTTATACATCAAACAGGCCAACATAGTGTCACAGGCTGATCTGTGCAGGATGACACGAACATCTCATTGCTGCTCCTCCTACAAGCTCAGTGTCATGCAAACACACTCCTAACACTCACTAAACACTTCCCGTGAGGGACTGACAGGAAGTTACACGGCAGGCTGTGGTAGAATTGTACTCGACCTTTACGGGAGTTTCTCACTAATGAACTGTCTGAGAAGTTCCTCCATAAGACCTGTGTTCAAGTGGAAAGACACTCTGCGAGTCAAAGACTTCAACACAAGCTGGGTTTGGAAGTATGGATCGTGCATATTAAAATATTCTGCACACACACACACACACTGTATGAAGGTTGAGCACTCATGCTTAATGATTACAAGCAATGCAATTACATGTTGCATATGGTCGCACATAGATGATGTTCATACACACTTCCTGCAATGCACACATTCAGTAATAAAGATGTGACAGTATTAGTTTCCTTGACATCGGCTCAGGATGTTTTCAGCACGACATGCTGCCATCAGTCTGGGGATTCTGTCTCTACTGTGTCTGTCGCTTTTCTTCTTGTTCCATCTCCTGCCTGACTACTATCTTGTTTTGGATGCTGTTACCTGGTGAGGGTTAAAAAAACAGTACTACCGTCTGTATTTCAAAATAAAGGCGTAGAGCAATCTGGCTGCTGTACTGTACATGCAGCATGTCCTCGCTTTGATCAGTTCTGCAGCAAACAAATTTCCTTCGTAATTGAAATAAAACATCTAAGACTGCTGCTTTTATATTTAGCACTTCCTCTCTGGTTCAAGCATCACTTGTTCCTGATGCAATCTCTCTGCAAGACTCAACTATCTCAGCATGGAAAGCTGCAGAATGTTTGCTTAGAACTCGTTTAGACACTTGACTGGTTTGCTGCAGATTTGTAAAAAAAAAAACATGTTAATCTTCTGTGTCTTTGCTTTGCATTGTTTTTTAGAAATAAATAAAAGTAGTAATTATTATCTCTGTGTAATTGAATAGATGGGAAACCTCGTGTTTAGTGCAGGTGAAGATGTTGATGTGAGGAGAAGAGAAATGGGAGAGAAGAGAGGGAGTGAAAGTGAAAAAAATAAAATAAAATGAGAGGGAGGAGAAGAGAAGGCATGATAATGAGCCCTACCTCTGATACATCCTCTTGTTTCTATGGAGACCAAGGAGCCAATCGAATGGCCCTGTAGAGGACTGTACTACTGAGAGCAGATAAGAGGGTGAGGAGTGTCTGCAGATGCTCCTGTTTGTCTTTAAGAGGCAGTAAAATCCCTTGAAGAACCTTCATAAATTTCCCATACAGCTTGTATCCTGTTTGTTTGTTTATGTGCAGCAGCTGACTGACACGCCTACCTGTGAGGAGTTATACCTCTCATCCTTTGATCTCCTCATCAGACAGCTCCTTCAGCCTTCTGGGCTCCACATCCCCACCCTACACCTCCTCTTATATTACCAGTCCATCCCCACCCGCTTCCCTTGGATGCTCCTGTTACATCACACACACACACGCACACACAGCTCTGTGGCAGCCCATGTTTGTGACGGGGAGGGAGAGTGAGTGTGAGTGAGCCCGTGTGCGCACGCCGTCCCACCATCTCGTCCCATTGACCACAAAGCAGGATGGACAAACCAAGCGTGTGGCGCGCCGTGGTGAGCAGCACGGACCCTCGACGAGCACGAGACCCCGGGTCCCACGCGAGCAGACCGGGCTCTGCCATGGGTTACCGACTGTATGACATGTGAGTAGCGTGACTGTTGTTGTCAGATGAGCAGACGGGAGGACTCGCCTGCCTGGGCGGTTCTGCTGCAGCTCCCATTCACAGAGAGAGCTGTCAGGTGGGCAGTGGAAGGAAAGGACGGCGTCTCCGGCTCTGCTGCCCGTGCTGAGTCACCCCCGACTCTCAGACCTTGCTGCGTCCTCTGTTGTTCTCTTGCTGTGTTCTTTGTAAACAACGCCTGTCTCCTGGGGAGGGGCTGCGAACCGCAACATACGTCGGTGTGAATGGAATTCTCCCATTTCACAAGCATGAATTTAATACCATGTGTGTTCACGCTAACACCTCGGGGTTGTTTAATATCTGTCGATGCGACTGTGATCACAACAGAGTCATGTGAGGGATGCGTTTAGAGCCTCGGAGAAATGACTCATTTCTGGATGATGCTGTGACAGCTTGTACTGGCCACATGAGTTCCCCACATCCTCTATTCTGTTTCTGTGTGTGTGATTGTGGTCTTGGGCTCGATTGGTACGATATGTGTACGTGTGTTGCTTTTATAGTATGTCTATTTGTGTGTGTGTGTGTGTGTGTGTGTGTGTGTGTGTGTGTGTGTGTGTGTGTGTGTGTGTGTGTGTGTGTGTGTGTGTGTGTGTGTGTGTGTGTGTGTGTGTGTGTGTGTGTAAAGGGTTTGGGTCGGAGCTGTTATTCTGGGATGGCGATGAATCAAACAGTCACTTTGTGCAAAGCTTGCATTTCTACACAAGTAAATCCTGCAGCTCCGCTGCAGAGAAGAAAGATGGACCAACTGTTTTTAACAGGAGGAAGTATTTGTTCAATTTTTTGGGATGTGCATTTTACCGCAAAGTTTATCGTTGCCCACGACATCTTTAGCTGAATGAGCTTGATTTGCCTGCAAATGAACACTCAATTTTATTTGTCTGATTTGCATGATTGTAGAACCCTGCAGCTCATGTCTTGATACACGCGACACGTTCATGGGTGTCCACATGCATTCTGCTGCTACCTTTTATATCTTTCAGTTCCTGCCTGGTATCTGTTTCTCATGCAGCGTGGATGCGTTTGGATGCGCTCGTCACAGTCTCAGGATTTACGAGGAAGAGTAAAGATACAAGTCGTATTTTAGGATCAAGTTAGTTTTTATTTTGCAGTTGCCTTCCGTTGGAGGTTTATTATAGTGTCGGATTTCTTCCTTCCTTTATTCGCTTCCTCTTTTATCACTCAGATCTTCAGCCACACAGCGTCACATGACCAAACCCAGGGCCAGACCTCACACTGGAAAAACATCTTAAAGCCAGTCGGTGACACATGAAAACATTTATCTGTTACTGTTGGAGGGGAGGGGTGTCTGTTTGTTAAGCAGACCCAGAATCAGTGCCTTAACAGCACGTCTGAAATGAAACGCTGGAGTTTGATGAGTTTTTGGTGTTTTATCAGAGCTGGCAGCTTCTTCTCTGCTCTGCAGGACAGAGGACTCCTGGCTTTTGTCAGAGATGTTGTTGGCTTTGTAAGGAGGTTCCACCTCACTAGTCCGACCCATAGAGACCAACATTGTGTTTGAAGTGTACTTCGCTAGCATGTGACACGTTGGAGTCAAAGAACTGTGAGAAATTACATGATTTTATAGGTGGTGTCTCACTGATTGGTTCCTGCAGCTTTTATTGTTTTGAAACTATGAAAGAATTTGCACAGGTCGTGCAGGTTTGATGCAAATACTCGTGTAACAGTTTAATCACAAAGTGTTTTCATTTTTCGTGACTAGTCCAATTTTCATATCTCAGAATTGTCTTTTCACAACTTAGTTTCACAGCCATCCCAAAGTTCCCTTCTACTTCTCTCAGCAACTGACTCATTAAAACTACATCTTTTTTAGAAAGTGTGTCTCAAAAATCTTTCCTAACTTGTTAAAAATTCCAGCAGTTCAGCAGCAATTTGTTGCCAACATTCACAGCACAGACAGATCCTGGTGTTTTAGCACGAGGAGACGGAGCAACTCAAGTAGTTTGTGATCATTTATTTTCACATTTAAAAGAATGAACACTGTCAAACATATAAAAGCACAGCTGCTTTCATTCCCAAATTTCATGTAAAAAACACCTAGTTTCTAGTAAAGGACTTGTTTTTGTATCTGTGATGTAATCGTCCAGTATATTTGTGTATCAGCATCTATGTGTTGATGTAAAGCTGTAGCAGACAGTGCTTTACCCTTCACTGGGATAAAGTCATGTGTTTTCAGAGGGGATTCACGCCATGATGCTGTTCAATACAGACATTTTAAATGTAGAGCTCTTGTTGAAATGATGCGAAAAAATAAAGTGCGTCACCACAACAGTAAGTCCCTGACAGCACATTCCTTCACTGTAAGGCTTTTACACCAGCGTGTTCTTGGTCTGCAGACCGAGGCTGAGCACAGAGACGACTGCCAGCGTTTTCCACTGCAGACAGACGCTGTAGGATGCGATTGCATAAGACAGCAGCATGCAAGGTAGTGCACTGCCAGCACGCGAGCTGGCGTACAGAAAGCTGTCAGTTCACGTGGAGTCGGGGGACGGGCGAGTAGAGCAGGACGTTAGTCATAAATACAAGCTGCGGGGAGGGGCGTCATAATAACCCTTTGATTTGAGTTTGATCTCAGCAACGACTTTCTGCTCCAATAAACAACCACAATTATCACTTTTATTGGAGCACTATCATTTTTTTTTTATTGAGTGTTTAAGCCAAGGACTCTATAAAACATCGCATGACTGATTCTTAGTTTCTGAGGTTGCTTTTCCTTTCCTTTCTTCCTCTGTCGATAAACATAGAACAAAAATAGAACAGAATAATTAAGAAAACTCGGGTCTGTCAGTCCTGAACAAACGAGAGTGGATGATAGAAGAGTCAAGAATCACTTCACTGGCGTGTTCAGGCAAGACGATGTAAAAAGTGAAGCACCACTGCTCCGTCTTTTCTTAGATAAGACAAGCTTTGTTCCAGCTCAGAGCAAATGAAAGAAATGGTTCAGAGCTTTTGAAGTGGATTTCAGTGGAAATGTTCCAAACAGTAATAACTTAGCTGTCAGTAGCTCGTGAAATAATTTCCCTTAAACTCTAATGTCAAAAATGTTATAGTATTTCACATAAATACTATTTTTAAACCTTTAAATTGTCACCAGTTTTCATTAAATGGTTATTTTAGCAGCGCTTGAAGTGCTAAAGCTAACTGCTGGTAATTTCTGCTTAAATATTATTAGAATTATTTGTAAATAACCAAGTTATGTCTAATTAATGATTGTATTTGGATAGCAGTAATCTGTTTTGGAACTGGCCCATTGTGACGAGCCGTTAGCTCGTGAATCTGCTCAGAGCTGCTCAAACTAAAGTCATCCAAACAGATACCTGCAACAGGTAAAACAATAAGCCTTCATAACCCTTCCCACTTAAAAAGATCTGAATTATGTCTTTTCAAGCAACTGGACATCTATTGTTATTTTTTGTTTTTTTTAGATAACCCATAATAAGTTGCTGCCTTTGCCAGCAGCAGCGTCAGGAGCGACGCATGCATCTCCAGAACATTTTGTTCCTTTGACAAAAATAAAAATGGATATGAGATGTTTATCAGCTGTAAAGTTATATAACGGGAACCACAACAAGACATCAGCTAGCGAGATTTGTTGCATTTTGAATCGATCTTAAATCCACAGTTTTCCCAACACTGTTTTAGAATAAAAAAAAAAAAGGTGTCAAATAAAAACAAATTAGACACAGAATTTATTCTGGGTGACTCAGGCTTATTTTTCCTCCATGTCAGTGTATTTTCCTCCATCATTCAGTACATACTAAACTTGACTCAGAACCAAACAGCAGCTACACAGACTGTTGTTGTGAAGGTCCACTCTGAGATGCATGGTGGTCCGGTTTGTTATACTGCATAAGCTCTGAAGGTTTATGGATCTCTTAACCTCTTCTTCTTCATCCTTTCTGTGTTCTACATGTCTAAAAGTCTGCACTGCACCATCCAGTTGTTTTTGAATAAAAATAAAAACTGTGATTTTGCAGCTGGTCGTCTAGAAAACGCCTGTCTGATGGTCACATGGTGTTTTATGTGCTGATGTAGTCCGAGTAAATCACTACTCAGCTTTGAAACCAAAGTAGTTACATCGATTCACCACCAGGGGGCGAACTTTTCTAACACATTGTTTCAGACCCTGTCTGAATCTCATCCTCTCATATTGTAGATAGGGTCATTTTGATGATCTGTAATCTACTAATAATCTTACATTCGTGTCTGGTTTTCCTTTCTGAAGATTGCAGGGGACGTGGTGATGCTCTACATCCTTCATGGCTGCATCGTCCTCTGCAGCAGGACATTTTCGATTGATGTTTATCGACTGCACGAGTCTTTCTCAGAGCAGGCCATGGTGAAATCTTTAGGGCAGATAATCAGTGTCTGACTGTGCCAATGTACAATATCAGCTTTTATTACTATCTAACTATATAATGCAGCAGCGTGGTGGAGACACTAAGAGCTTGTCACAAGGTTTTCTTTTTTTTTTCTTTTCAGAACAAGTCATTTAGTCCGATTGATTACTGACCAGGCATTAAAGCCTTTTGATGTCTGAAACAGGGAGGAATAGTATTGATCCACCTGCAGTTGGGATTATATTCTGGAAACAAGCATCAAATATCTGCCAGTATTTTATATTCTCACTGTATTTTTTGTACATATTTGCTCACGGATATCTTCATTTAAATGTTATATATGATGCATCGGGTTAATATATTTTACAGTGTAACCTCGTTTGTTGTTTTAGCTTCCAGTGGCTGGTTTTAGTTTGAGGCATCAACGTGTGACCACGTGCTGTTTTTGGTTTTACAAATTTAAACTAGAACGATGGACTAGAGATGCAACAATACCACTTTTTTCAAACCAATACTGAGATCTGAGTACTTGCCTATACCGAGTACTAATGACAATACTTCTACCACACAAAAAAATTTAATGAATTGGAAGACAGGTTTTATTTTATTCTCTGCTTGGATGGTGAATTCGATAAAAAAATATATTAATAAAAATGAGGACAAAACTAAAGTTTCAAGTGAAAAATAAATATTTTCTGTTAAATTATTGAAGAGTTTCTACATTTTAAGTATTATTTTGCAAACTAACGATACAAGTACATTAGAATGGTATCAGCCCCAATACCCGGTACCAGTATGTGCATCTCTATTAAGGATCATCTTGGAGAGGGTCACCAGCATCCTGTGTCTGTGTGGGATGGAGTTGCATGATGGATAGACGGATGGACGGATAAATAGATATTTGTAAAGTATATTTTTGTCCATTCTGTTGAGGTTCTGTGTGTTGGAAACATCTCAGATGTCAGTACATATATTTCAGTTTTTGGCATTATAGTGTAAATAAATTGTGAATACATGATCGTTCCAGATCCGTCTGACTGGACTCAGTCCACCATGCTGCTTCAAGTTGGAGTGAAATAACCATCTTGATGATACTTTTATTCCTACAGCATCCTTTGTGTTTGTGAGGCTCTGCACTGCCTACAGTCACAAATTTACAATTATATTTGAATCAAGTATATTGTCATTTCTAAAAAAAAAAAAAAAAAAAAAAAAAATAGAAAATATCCCAATAAAATTGTAGGTCAATATCACTGAATCGCTATTCGACAGTTTCTTAAAGGTCTGACGGATCTTTCATCTCATTACACACTCAATCAGTTTCAAACGGGTTAAAATGGAGGTGAAATAATTTAATAAATGCCTGCAGGGTTTTATTAGAGGCATTGGTGAGTGTGTGTTTTGTCATTGCAAACTTCAGCAGGTAAAACATGTGGAGGGGGTTTTACAGGTAACACGTATCGGCTCAAAAACACCTAAAAATGCAATTTTTCAAATGTTAAAAACTCTTGTACTTTTCTACGCACGTGTTCAGCTCGCGTTTTAACAAAGAAAAGAAAATTGCCTTTAATTCATACTCAGGTTGTCGCCATCTTTGTGTTTCTTCCAGGTAATAAGTGCTTTTTTTCTGTCTTTGACAGACTGTAGTACGTTAGCCTGACACGCACGCAACAGGCTTTCTACATGCACAGAGCTTAACACCAGTTAGAGGGAAATAAAAGGCTTTTTATGCGGCACGACCTATATGTATGAGTCATTATGATGAACAAAAGGTATTGTGTGCTTTTAAAAAAAGAAAAAAACTTAAGTGGAGTCCTATTTTTTTCCCGTTTTTAAGTTTGATTTGTATTTATTTTGAATTTTCCCTAATAATATTCTTTATTTTCTAACAAATGCAACTTAAGACTCTCAGGTTAAAGAAAAGTGAAATGAATGTGTGACATATGAAAGAGACTCAGGGATGTGTGTGTGTGTGTAAATGAATTAATTCATCAGTGCTGTTCGCGCTCTGTGTTGATATTTTGCTCTTTTTGTGTCTCTCTGCTCGTTTTGGTGATTGACTTGTCAGACCAATCAGATCGAACTGTCCTAATTACAACGTTAATGTGTAAATACACACAGAACAGACATGTTTGCCCATCGCTGTCCTGCTTGTGTGTGTAAATATATGTGGTATTCTGTGTGTGTTTGTGGACACTGCCAGTAGTTGAATATTGATGAGAGGCCCCTCCGGCGCTCGTTTCCCATGACTGCAGGGTCGGAGTGGCGCTGCATCATGGCGCTGCGTTCCATGCAAGAGAAAACAAAAAGAACAACGTGCTCGTGCACAGATTTCTTTTGGCTGCATGGGGAAAAAAACAAATTAGAAAAAGAAACTTCCATCAGATGATGACATGCACTGATTTTGTTCTGGAAAAAAACAGCTTCTGAATGTCCAAAAGTTACAGAGTTTCTGCTCGTCTGACGTCTAAGAGTTAAATACTGCAGACAAAACTGTAAAATCCTTACAGCACGTTTCTTTATTCATCCCTGCTTAGCTGTGCTCGTGGAGGAACTCTTGGATGCAGCAGCCCCTCCCTTTGTTGAAAAGTCCACCAATGGCACGCCGCTAGGCTTCCATTTGAAGCTTTGGTAGTATGATAGGGTTGCCCAGCAACCAGAATCGGCACATTTCTCTGTGGTCCTGTGTGGATGGATGTAGCTGGATCGGGAAGAGAGCAAGAGAGGGAAACGGGAAAGCAGTGGAAAGAGGACAGACGAGGTTCAGGATGGAGAGAGAGAGAGAGAGAGAGAGAGAGCTTCTACCTAGTTGAAAAGTTTGTTCTTGCAGGGAAGCAGACAGACGAGAAGAAGCTGTTTGAATTGGTTCAAACACAAATCAGTGAGTTTTGATGAATTCCTGCTTGTGTCTGAGTTTGCACACACTCCTCATGGAAAGATGCAGAGCGTCGGTTGTACCCTGGATGTCTCGGAGGACTCTGAGCTTGACGCTCTGTGAGAAGGGACCAGAACGGAGGACAAACTGACCTGGATAAAAGTTAAAATAGAGCCAAAGCAGCCGACATCCAGCTTATTTTGGGAGGCGGGTAGCAGACGTTAACGCTCGGTGCAGCTCGGTCCTGCGGGGCTCCTGATAGCTCCGACTCTCTGGGTTTGGCATCGACTGAGACCACGTCCCAGAGTTCTGTGGTTGTTCTGGGCGTGTTGGAACCACTCAGGCTGTCATCCAGGAGCAGCGCTGAAGCCGGAGCACGAGAGAAACACAGAGATCCTGTTCATTTCTGGGATTTTCTGAGTGAAAACTAAAAACAGCCTGTTGAGCGTTTGGTGCCATGGTGCCTTTTAACATTGTTGGATTGGTTGGATCCTGTTGACTGCCCGACCCGAGGATGTGGAAGTTCAAAGCATTTTGTCTGGATTATTGGCACGTGCTGTGCTTGCATCCACACAACAACTTTTACAAGAGGTACGTGTAAAAATAACCTCATTGTGGCTTTGATCATTTCTTCTTCTGTCTGTATCGAGCAGCTTGTTTCTGTCGCTTCCTAAGTTTAGCATATCAATATGTGATTAAACAGACCACAATTACATCATCAATCATGGTTGTTTGACAGCATCACTGTTGCTCTCACATACTGACCGGTGGATTTAACAAATCAGGTTTAAAACTTTTTTATTTTTTAGAAATCTGGTTGAAATAACTTTCTATTGTGCGTTTGGTGTTGATGCTGCACTTTCAGAGCTGGATTCATTGATCTTTTTCATGTTCACTCTGGATTTCTGATGTTCGCTTTGAAGTTCACTTAAAAAAAAACAACAATCTTTTATTTCCTGTCATTTTGAAAGCCAGTCATGTCAGGCTTTTATTTCTTTAGCCAACATTTCAATCTGTAAATCCCACTCAGATCCTGCAGCTTCCAGATGATCTTTTGGTCACACCTTCTAGGTTTGTTGAAAAAGCTGCTTCTTCCTGTCTCAGATCATCAGTGTATTTATGCATAAATTAATTAGCACAAAGCCATTATCTCTTATTATCTGTTAAACTAATAAAAAAAATGATGTCAAGTTTCTTTTGATAAATTGATTTTAAAATCTTCATTATAAACACTCGCATACACAGTTGTAGTATTCTGAAAACAAGGATTCAGTCTACCAATAAAATATTAACAATTCACCACCTTTCACTTCCTCTTATGGGACTCTCCCATCTGTAGGTGCAGTTTCAGCATCATGTTGTAAAACAGGATCATTTTAGTCTAGATTTGATCTGATTGCAGTCTGAACAGACTTCCATTTCACTCCTAATTGTTAGAGTACATGTGGGTTTCCTGTGGCTAACAGCTGACCTCAGTCTCTGACTCAGTGTGGAATTATTTAGCAGAACTGTTTGTTTATTTTTTCCAGACAACTTGAGCAGCTTATTATGAGTTTAATTCCACAGTTACTGGAACATCCTGGTCACTGGGTGGAACTCAGCTAAGTCTAACACAGAACAGCCTCTCCCAGCTGCTGAACCGGGGTTAACCCCACCACCCCCCGCCACACACACAAACACACACACACACATTTGCATGACCCTCACATCAAATGCAGTGTAATTGTTGGAAACAGGCCCGACCATAGCTGTGCAGAGGGGGATGCAAGCTTTCATCCACCCCCCTCCCACCCCCCATCAGGTCCTGACTCTTTGTGTCCAAATATCAGTCAGAGTGCATCATGGGAGCACCAGATGAGTGAAAGTTTACACTGAACAGAACAAGAATCAGGAACATTAAGGAAGGAGTGTCTGCAGCGGGGAGAAAGAGGACTGGTCGACTGTGGGTGGAGAGCTTTTGTTGAGAAGAAGGATGATTTTTCTTCTTCTTTACTCACTGGGCCTTTACCTAACTTGGTCATCAGACAGCTTGCAAGAGCAGCAACTCTGTGCCCAACATAAACTGGGCCAGAGAGGATTTAGAGGAAAAAAAAAAGCCAGCACAGACAGTAACTTCAGCAGCAACAGGAGTCTCTCTGTGGGTTCGTCTATGGAAAGTCGAGGCTGTGGGCTGTAATTTGTGGTGGAGCAGGGAGTGAGTGCAGACTTGTCTTCTTCTGGCCTTTTCAACACAGTTGCCACAGTTTCAGGTCTTCTTTTTTACTTTTTTTTTTTCAAACGTGCATTTGGTGCCATGCCAGTTTTTTCCTGCAGGCTCTTGTGACGTCACCGCTGTGTAGAACGAGATGTGGAAGTACTGCATTTCCAGTCGAACCATAAGGTAGGAGAGCATCTCGCTGGATGGCAGCGGGCTGCGGTTGAAGAGCCAGTTGTGTTTTAGGCTGACCGCAGCAGTTTATGCAGATATTTCTGACGTCTGACTGATTGAATAACATTCCTCTCTGTATGCTTAAGCTTGGTGGTTTCCCCTCTGGAAACATGGAAATATATTATCAGTCCTCCTGAATAGGCTGGGAGGTAACAGTGAAGACACACTGAGAGCCTTTCTGTACAGTTTATCTCATCAGTGAGATTAAAATCTGATTATAAATCTGTTAAAAATACATTTCATATAATTATTATGGGAGTGGCTATTGGCACAGCTGCTGCTGTGCCCCTACAATTAGAGTTATTGATGTGTCAGTCGCAGTCCGTAATTGAGTGCGCATGCGTCAATTTCCGTATACATACGGCCATGTTTGCGCATGCGCTTCAGATGGCTGCGAATTGTTTACTATTCAATTCAATTCAAATTCAAAAATACTTTATTAATCCCCGAAGGGAAATTAAATGTTGTTGTAGTTCAGTTTTTGTTTAGGGAGCCATTGTAGAGGGTTCTAGCTGTGGACAGGAAGGATCTCCTGTAGAGGGTTCTAGCTGTGGACAGGAAGGATCTCCTGTAGAGGGTTCTAGTTGTGGACAGGAAGGATCTCCTGTAGCGTTCTGTGCTGCAGCAGATCTGAAGAATCTTCTAACTGAAGACACTCTGTTGTTGAGTTCCCCATCATACTACTACTACTACTACTACTACTGTCATTTAGCAGACGCTTTTATCCAAAGCGACTTACATTGAGAGAACATACAAGCAAGAATT
>SSNP01000007.1:251578-262319 GCA_006937955.1 Pachypanchax playfairii | reverse complement strand
AAAATCTGATTATAAATCTGTTAAAAATACATTTCATATAATTATTATGGGAGTGGCTATTGGCACAGCTGCTGCTGTGCCCCTACAATTAGAGTTATTGATGTGTCAGTCGCAGTCCGTAATTGAGTGCGCATGCGTCAATTTCCGTATACATACGGCCATGTTTGCGCATGCGCTTCAGATGGCTGCGAATTGTTTACTATTCAATTCAATTCAAATTCAAAAATACTTTATTAATCCCCGAAGGGAAATTAAATGTTGTTGTAGTTCAGTTTTTGTTTAGGGAGCCATTGTAGAGGGTTCTAGCTGTGGACAGGAAGGATCTCCTGTAGAGGGTTCTAGCTGTGGACAGGAAGGATCTCCTGTAGAGGGTTCTAGTTGTGGACAGGAAGGATCTCCTGTAGTGTTCTGTGCTGCAGCAGATCTGAAGAATCTTCTAACTGAAGACACTCTGTTGTTGAGTTCCCCATCATGTTCTTCATCCTCCTTCTGACAATCAACTCAAGAGATCAGACCCAAAAACAAAACCAGCCCTCCTTATCCATCTGTTCAGCTTCTTCGTGTCACCTGCTCTGATGCTGCTCCCCCAACAGGTGACTGCAGATGTGATCAGCTGACAAACTCCTTTTCTTTTGCTGCTCCTCTTCAAATCTCTGTCTGCCCGTATTGTTTGAAAGTCAGACAGAAACACACAGGAGACCGGGATATGCTCCTTTAGCCATGTCTCAGTAAAACACATGATACTGCATTCATGATACTCTGGCTGAGTCTTCAACAGAGTACTAGCAAAGGGAGCAAAGTTTGAAAGTTTTAATCACACTGTCCAAGAACATCAGTGTAGGAAATGTGTCCAGCTATACAAAAGAGATTAGAACAATGGCTACGAGAAGTTGTTTTTAGGTTGGAATTTCAACAGCTATATGGCAGCGTCTTCAACTGGGGCTTGTTGCTCAGTTTTACTTGGTGCCCTGTGAGCTAGCTGCTAGCATTGAGGGAGCCATCTGTCAAATATCCAACCTAAAAATAACTCCATCCGTGGAGGCAACAACAGAAAATACAAAATAAATATGAATACAAATACAAATAAATGTTCAAATATTTAAACCTGATGCTTCCTATGAGTAGCATTTACAACTCCAACAGTATATGTTCAAATATAAACTTAAACACTATTTAAATTATATTAAAAGTTTCAAAATACAGATATATGTGCATACGGAACAGATATGGAAAGATACACATGCTTATTGCAGACCAATAACTTGCTACTCGTTCGTCCGGCTGTCTGCCGTGTCCAAAGTGTCCGACATGACGGACGCGTAGCCGCTGCCAATTATTATTTGAGAAAGTTGTTATTATGTCTGTTTAATCTCTATAGTCACCTGGATAAAACAAACGGTGTGAAATTTTTATATTTATTCTTAATAAACAGCTGCTTTTCTTAATATTGTGCAAAATATTTAGTTGTCAGTGAAATTTTGTTTAAAAACAAACTGAATTGAACTCAAGTTGAAAAAGTCTCGAGACAAAAACTTGTTCATTAGATTTATTTATTTGTAATAACGTTGTGTTAACGTCACCTCCATCCTGGAATAAACTGACACCAAGTGGAGAACATACTGTGTGCTTTGCATTTTTCACACTCTCATTTTATATTTACAGCAACTTGGAGATTTCTGGCTTAAAATACAGATTTTTTCTTCTTCTTTTGGTTTTGTAACAGAACAGGGATCATAAAGTGGGAAAAAAATCCACTTTACATAAATAAAGTTGTATCTTTTTACTTCTCTGTTGGATTGAATGAACAGAAACCTGGTGGCATCAGGTGGAAACATCTACCTGTGAGATCTCTGAGAAATGATGGTGATACACAGCTAGCTTGAGCGGATCATGAATCCTTCAGTCATGACACCGTAAACCGCAGGCTGCATTTGATCTGGCTGCTTTAGTCTCCCTCAAAGAGCGTGACGGTGGGAGCATTATTTATTCAGCAGTGCCTGCTCGTCCCAGACTGGATATCCTTCCACCTGAGCAGTAAAACCCAGGAAGTTGTGTTAGTTAGACACGTCCTGGGAGACGCTCAGCGCTCCATGTTCAGTAAAAGTCTTTGAGTTCTGGCCTTGTCTCCAGTTGACTTGGTTGAACATCGAAAATGAAATGAGAGCTCAGCCCTCTGTTGGTCCTGAGAGGAAGTATTTGTAATGGAAATGTACTAACCTGCCAGCTCGCGGTTTGACTGTGGTGAGTAGAAGAAGAAAAAAGGAAAACCTCCACAGTGGAAAAGCTGAGACGTGTCTAGGATGGAAGCCACGTTCTGCTCCGAGATGTCAGGGTGTTTTTACATCTAGTTGGATGTAACAGAAACGTTAGCAGGTTCTCAGACTTTCTACTTGTATTAATGAATTTATTCCAGCTGAGATCAGAAATATCCTGCATTCCAAATGTCTGCGCTTGAATCAGCATATTTCAACTTACTTAGTTCATTTTAGCCTCAAGCATCAGCACATGCTTATTGCCTGGAGGATAAATTAGCTCTACAACAATCTGTATTTTGGGTGTTTTAGTAATTATAGGAAGCGTTTTCATGATACAGGACTGTTAGATGTCGGTACATCTGATCTGTGCTTAAGTTGCAGTTTCTAACTGCACACCACTGAATTATTTACACAAATCCCAGAGGGATCAAAGTTTTCTCTACATTATTCTGATTAATTCGTCTTTAATACCTTTTGGTTGTCCCGTTTCATGGCCGTGTTAGAAAAACCTGCGTCCGTCCCTGTTTTCCCTTTCCGTCTGGTTGCTGCAGGGCTGAAACATTATGGGGGGGGGTGTATTTGGGATGTATTCGGGAATGCTGCCTCTCACTGCAGCATATACACGCCTCACACTAAGCTGTTCAGCCTTTGAAATGCTAATCACCTGAGGAGGCTTGTTTGTTTACGTACAGGAACGCCAGCCTTGCCTGACGCTTTGAGGTGTCTCGATTTTTCAAAATAATAATAACTAAAATCACGCTGACACAAGTCAATCATTAGGAGTCCTGTGCATGTTTTTATATCGTCTCAGTGTTTTTTGTAGGAGTCATGTATATAATATCAGCTGATGTAGTTTTTTTTCCATCTCTGCTGTGTCTCTTTGTGATCACTGGGCCGTGACAGCTCACAGAGGAAACAAGCGCCGTCTCTTTGTTTTGTAAAGCCTTTATCTTTTTTTTTTTTCCTGAGCTGTTATTTTACTTTTGATGACATACTCTTTGTGCATCTCTTCACAGAGCCTGCTTATAGAATAATGAGGACGGTTGCTGCATTAACTTATGTAATGGCGAGCGATGGGGAGGTGGTGGTGGTGAGGGGGGGGGGACCAAGAGGAGAGTGATGAGCTCATGCTGCTGCACTGCAGCTTTTATAGACACTCTGCACCTTTTGGCTTCATGCCATTAATTATTACACACATAAAGTTGCATTTACACACTTCTTGTGGAATAATTACTTAAATAATTTTGTTGCTTTTTTTCACTCATTTGTTCGTCTTTCCAAGTGATTGACTGTGAAAGGAAATTAGTGTCCTTTACCTGCATCACTGATAGGACCACAAAAAAAAACAAAAAGCTGTGATCAAGCCGAACGATCTGAACTGAAGCTGGTAATTGCTTTTAGTCCATGGTGAGAAAAAAAAGCACCTCGTTATCCAGCATGTGCTGATTTGTGTGAGCTATAACAGCGTTGGGTTCGTTAGCAGTAATAACAACCCCAGAGTAACACTGTCTTTTATAACATGTTTGCTTTCCAGCTCAAATATCAGCAGATCATATCTGAGATTTCTAACGCGAGCGTCTCTGATATGAGAATTATTTGTGGGAGAATTATGAGAAGCAGCTTCCTGCAGCTGGAGACGTGGTTGTTTTATTATTTCAGACTTTTTTAATCATGATTAATATTTGATAATGAACTGGATTATTTCTCTTTGCATTGTTGGAGCTCATTACTTGTAAATTAGCATGCGTCCCGTCTTGTGAATAAAATAGCGGTGCTTTCAGGGGATTGGAGAATGTCACCGGTAAACAGTCATTAAAGTTAAACGTTCCTCCTTGTTGGATTGTGTGTTAATAAGCTGCTTTGTCTTATTATTTTGTTTGTGCATCTCTTTTATGAAAACTACCTTTTGGGTTTTATTTTATTTTTTATCTATTCACCATAGCTGTTGCCTTGGCAACTAGCCTGAGATGTGAGCACGTGCGTTCAGTAAATCTTGCTTCCAGTCAATGAGGCTGTTTCCATGAATACCTGCACCATTCACATCCCAATTTCTCTCTCTGCATTCATTCATTCACTGAATTTTTGCAAATTTTAAATGAAAATTTTAAGTTAAATGTCTTTTTTTAAATCCCTTTCCATTTATAGAACATCATTCAGAGAGGTTAAACTCATCCCTCTGTGCAGAGATAAATATAAATGACTGCAGCTTAAATGTCTTGTGGGGTGAATAAACCCCCCCCTTATTTTCTTTGTGGGGTTTTTTGTGCAGCTGCTCCTCCCACTGCTGCTCTGCTTCACATCAGCTTGTTTCTCGGCCTCCTTTCGAAAAAAATGAATGAAGTTGTTCGATCGGTCATAAATCCTGATGTTCTCCCTCACGTTGTACACCAGCACCATCTGTTGGCTCTGATACTTCAGGACAGGAAGCGTCACTCAGGAGGACATGGAGAAGTGAAACTCCCCTGAGTATTTGATGTAGGTCTTTACATGATGGTTCCTCCAGCTCTGCCGCCCGTCTGTTGCTTTATTTGGAAAATGAGACGCCATCGGAGTTGTTTGGCTGTTAACAGCTGCACGCTTTAATGATTCAGGTATTTTGTTGCGTGCAAGTCCGAAAGCAAAGAAATAAAACAGTGTGAGTTGTTGTTGTTTCTAAGTCGAGTGAATTAGCAGACTTGAATTCCTTAGTGAGTCATAAGAAAGACAAATGAAGACAGACGAGGGCTCGTGCCTTGTTGGGAATCCCCCCCCCAAACCTCTGGCTTTTTTCCCAGATATCCAACATTAAACTTGACTCCTAAGTTTTCCACTGTCATTCTGTTATAGAGGAAAAAAGAAAACTTTTTTTGTGCAGATCAGTCTGTAATTTATCTGCTTTTAGAAAAAAAGAGTTAAAAAAAAAAAGAAAAATGAACTTCAAATCAACGGGCTCCAAATTTAAAAACTGATCCCCAATTCCTTTAGATGAAATATTGTGTTAATAAATAGAATATTTTGTCATGTGTCCCATTCTCTGGTGCTTTATTAAAAATTAGGAAGGATGATTAAGTGAGTTGTACATGTTGGATTGGGCCGTTTCTCTCTGGGGATGTGCTCTCCTCCAGAGTTCAGATTTCCCCGTTAGCTACACGGTGCGTCCTACAGCGCGGAGAATAGAACAGGAAACAATGGACGACCTTGCAGAACTGCAGCATGCAGTCTCCAAACGCGTCCCCCTCAGGCCACGGGCGTCACAGCGGCTCAGTAACTACCCACAATCTGGGGCAGGAGGATGTTTGATGGAGATGGACTAATGAAAGAACTGCACAGACTGAGTGCGCCTGTGAGGAGCGTAGCTGAGTGAGGCTGCAGGGGGGGGGGTTCAGAGTACGGAGAACCTCCTGTTTTCATTGGCGTTTTGGGGGAATGTGCTGATTAGTGGGGAAATAAAAGAGTCAGATGGAGGCTTCATTCTGACGTGTCTGACAGAGCTGCAGCAGCTTCCTAGTCACCACGGTAACCGTACCCCTCGGTCATCAGAGCGTGGATCTGGTTTCACATGGTTGGAGCCAAGTCAGAGACAGATGTGTAGAGGTAGGTGGGCTTCACTCGGTGTGTGTGTGTGTATGTGATGTCTCTGGCTGTGAAGCAACACTTCCTGCAGGATGTGCAGCTGTTTACATCAGTCAGCTGGTATGTTGCCTGATTCAAAACATGCTTACCAACAAGTTTAATCAATGATGATTCCATTTATAGAAGAAGAAATCATCAACCAATGAGAATCGTCTTTTCTTTAGATTTCGTTAATCTTCTAGACGTCGATGAAACAAGTTTATTTATAGTTTCCTTTTTTATTCCTTGCAAATAAAGTTTATAACTGCGTTTCATTTACCTCCGATACCTCAGTGATAACGATGTCACAGTTTTAAGTCAGAAAAAACCAGCTGGGTTGGTGATCAGTGACCGGACTAACTACCATTAGCAATAAAAGCGTATAATATCTGCCCATGTTTGATGCACTCTGAACTCGCACGCTGCAGAGAAGCTGAGTTCCTGTTCAAATCCATATCGTAAACTAAATTTGCTGAAGAGTTTTTACTTTGTCGTTGTTCGTGCTCCTCATTCCAGCTGGTCGTTGCCTCATAATGATGCATCCTATTGATGTTTTCCAAAGCATTCTGCAGCAGAAGCCTTTCATTATCACAGATCTGTCTGTTCACCTTGTGCACTTTGCAGCCATGGACTTCCTCTCATTAGACCCGTTAACAGAATGGTCGGTCCGGTGAGAACATCATTAACATCTATTAGATGCACAGAGCATGAGAAGGATGCATGAGAGTAATACAAGGCTGCATTGTGCTGAATACGTGCACACTTTGGGCTCTACATCTATCTAAACTTGTCCTAGTCTATCTGTACCCCCCCCCCATCAGCATCTATCCAACCCATCGAGTCACATCCTTTTGTTTTTTCCAGCTACGTTTCATGGTACAGAGAATAAAAGGCAGAATTCCCTTCTGGGACAATTAGGTGTAGTGTAGCAGCAAGGAAGCTCCAGAGTCTAAATGAAACACCAGACAGTCAGCTGGCCTTTTCTGCTCATTATTCTGCTTTGTGTCAATATTGGACTTGGTTAAAAATAACATCTGAAAGCTGCTTAAACACGATGGCGAGAAGCAAACGTTTCCTGAATGTGTCTACCTGCTGCTGAACAGATGTTCATGCACTTGAACAGGAGGTCCAGTGGGCACTAATGTGACCCGTCACACTCACAAAGACCCTGCTGTAGAACTCGGAGCAGTAAAGACGAGTGTTTATCTTTAAAGACGTGCAGAGATTTTACACATAAAAGGATCTGATTCTGTTTTCAGGGTCAACGCCAGCATGTAACCCCGCCCCCAACTCTGAAGGTGCTCCTTTCAGCTGTCACTGCGAGCGCGTCGCGGTACGCCGTACAGGTTACACAAAGTTTAAGTGAGGCAGTTGACCTTATCTACACGATAGATTTGTTGGACAGCTGAGATGATAAAGTATCTAAAAGCTGACAGTGACTGACTGGAAGGTGTTCCTCTAAAAGCAGCAACCATTTTTATTTTTTACAGCTGTGACTTGAGTTGAATACGCCTGACTGATCAAAACAAAGTCCAGTTTCTACTGAATATAAGCTGTTGATATATTAACATATGATAAATTTCATCCTTATATGTGACAGTTTAATCCCTAACAGTGTGTATTTCATGTCTAAAGGCCTTACATGCAGTGTTTATTTCTTATGTGCCACATACTGTAAATTTTTTGTTTATTTGCTCAAACTAAATGTAATAACTTTTACAGCTTATATGGTTTTATGAACAAATAATGTGGTTTATGAGCTAACAGCTAGTGTGGGGTCACAACCAATGAGAATTACAGGTGAATTTAAAAAAATTGAATGTCTAAAATGTAATTATGATTCATTAAATTTATTTTTTTTTTGCATTAGATTTTTATTTTCCCAGAAATTTCATAATATTCCTGTCAGAGGTGCCACAGCTAGCTTCTGCTGTTGCTATTACTGCGTTACCATAAAATGAAGTGTCGAATGTGAAACTGGTGGTTGTTGATTTATTAATCTTGTCAAGATTAATCTGTATTTCTCTAAACGAAGGCTGTTTGCTACAAGTCTCAAATTAAATGTTTAAAAATACCTGACAGACCTCCAGTCAGAAGATCTGAACTATAACTTTAACTGTTCATCAGTGCTGCCATTAGTCCTTACTTTTATTTACTCAAATTCCAGCAACAAAACAGGAAAATTAAAGTTTTGTTTTGTAAGTTTTCTCCGCTGTAGAAGCAGCTCGTGAAAACTTTTGACCCTGTTGGATTTCATCTCAGGCAGAGATTAAATACGTGGGTGTGAGAAATACTGCGTACCGATTCTGCCTCCTGCTTCTTATTGACCCTGAGGGTAACAGGAAGTTCACTTGATTAAAATGTCAGAATTAGTCAATGGACTTCATTCACTGAAAAGAGCCAAAACTAGCATGCTGGAACACATAACGCCACACTCTGCACCTTCGGATTCTCAGTAAAATCTGTGGAAGGCCAGAAACTGGGAAGAAAAACATCCTGTCTGCATTTTTTTTTTTTTATGTCCAGTAACTGTCACTTTATGTCCAAACGTCTTGTTAAAAGGAAGAACAAATGGAAGATTTTTGAGAAAACTGTTTTCTGTGGTTCTCAAACAAACATGATAATAATAACTCTCTTTTTTTTTCTTCTCTAAAACAAAGAATCAGCCATAACCTCAGGCTAGTTTGTTATTCTGTGGCTTCAGGGGAGCAAAACAAAGTCTGTAATAAGTAATTGAGGTGCTTCAGATCAATAATCCTGCTGCCTGTAGAGACTCGAGCTCTGCTTTGAGTCAATAACAGAGTGACTTCATCAAACCTCCAAGGATGCAGCAAAAACAGACAGATTTGGGCCACATTCCAAATACTTTGTGTTGATGCTTTTTATGATCCTGCAGCTTCATTTTAAAGGATTTGCATCGTTTTTGACTTCTAGCATGAGCTTGAAACTAGAAAATATTCTTTAGTTTTGTAAATTAGAAACACAATTCTAGACTGTCTGTGTCAGATAATTATATAGGAGGAATCGAGAGGAACTCAACCATAGACATGAGGTTCATTAACACCTCCTCAGTGGGTTTGTTATCATGAGCCTGTTTCTGTGTGCTGGTACCGGTTTCAGCCTGCCTGAATAGAGTGCGGGTTGAAATATAAGACCTGCTGACTTGTGAGTCCACCAGGTCTCGTGGAGACGTGGTATGAATGGAACTTGCACACTCAGGATATCTTGTTCCGCTTGAATATGTCAACATGAATCTGTTTCTCAGCACTCGCGTGACCTGAACAAAAGGTATCCTCTGCTTCTTGTTTAGCTGTTTGAATAGAAAGAAAAGCTGCTTCCGCTCTCTGCTGTCGTTCTGTGATTGATTGCTTTTTTTGTCGTCTTCGTATCTCTGAACAAACTGATTATTTGACAGGTTATTATATATATTTGTATTTATTTAAATTACATTTTAACATTTCTCTACTTTTCAGAATCTGGTGAGGTTTGTACGTTTAAGCAAGAGTGACAGCGTGTCATGCATTCTTTCTTTTTTTAATTCTGTTTTTATTGTTGAGATGCTTTGAACCATGTGGCTTTCAATTAATATTTAAACACAGCTGATCAAGTTCTCTCTCCGGGTTAGCTTATCGTGTCTCGTGTTCCTTGCCTGGCTCGACAAATGAAGGTCATTTTCTGCTCGGATGTGCAGAGTTTATAATAAAAGGGGAAAGAAAACGTACCAGTCAGGATTTCCTCTGATAGATTCAGATCCTGACACAGCAGCTCTGCTCTGTAACATCGTCACTGCTCCAACTTTCAGACTGAAGCATGTTTATTATCTGTTTTTAAGAAACATATTTCCTTTGGTTTTTTTCTTGTTGATCAGGGGATTCAAATATTATATTATATTTTTCTTTAATGCTCTGTGGCATTAATTAAATTTAACTTTAAAAATCTGTTTTTATTGGTGCAATACATGATCATCTCAGTTCCCCCAAATCTGCACATTTTGGCAGTTTCCTCCGAAATAACAGTGTTTCCTGATTCAGTCCCAAACTAATAATTTTCCTAAAGTATCAGAGGTTTTTTGAATTTTCACATCCTGGTGGACCACAGTATGAAGGAGGACTATGAAAGTCCAGATGACTCCAAACTTTCTAGACAAATTAAAAGCAGAGTTTCACTCGTTAATTGTCATCTTGTTGTAACTTTTCATATGTTTTCATTCCATCAAACAGACAAGTATCCGTCCTTAATTAGTGCTGTATTCATTCTCGTTTATGTGTGTAAAGTACATTGTTTTACGTTTTCAGTCTGGACATCTTCCCATTCAATTCCATGGAAGGAGCAGGTGTGTGTGTGGGGGGTGGGGGGGTGGGGTCTTGTTGACAACCCAAATTCCCTTTTCAGGTCTGGCTTTTTGGATCAAATTACAACTAAATAAATTAGAACAAATTATATTCCAACCTGCAGCAGAGAACTGTGAGAATCAGTGAGTGTCAAGGTGGGCGGGACTTTGCAGCCAGCCACTAGGGGGCGATCTAGATGGCTCCTGGAATCAGGAACACAGCCAAATGGGATTTTTCCAGTGTTTGGCTGATGTTAATTAAATTAGTAATTTGTGTGAGGAATTACAGACCTCCATGGTGTCATTAGGTAGTAAGTGAAAAATAACATTTAAATACCATTTAATATATTTTAACATTTACAAACCCATTATAGTGTTAATTAAATGTTTATGTGGCACAATGCAGTACTTTATACAATCAGTAATAATAGTTTTATAATTATTCCCACTTGTCACAAAGTTTTAGGATCATCTTTGCTGAGCCACATTTTTATTCCATGTAGCGTGTCACTTGAGGCAGGTGTGAGTCTTATTCCATAAATAGATTGTTGCCCCCCCCCCCCCC
>SSNP01000007.1:228021-251568 GCA_006937955.1 Pachypanchax playfairii | reverse complement strand
TATTTATACCCACTGTGGCCTTTTGTCACATTTGGAGTCACGGCTGCTCCGACATCTAACCGCAGTCAGAAATTGTCCGAGTCCTGCTTCGTGTTCCATCTGCCCTCTAAATTTGACGATGTGGGTCTGTAAAAAGCTCTTGATGTGCCACGTAGGATCTGATAGCAGGATGAAATCCGCTGGGCATTCAGTGGCTCTTCTATTGTGTGAACGTTCGTTCTTTGTCGTGTTCTTCACAGCATTGTCTCCCTCTCTGTGTTTACCAGAGCGTGTCACCTCACATTGATCTATTTTTAGCAATGGAGAATTGTGCTGTAGTGTTTTATGTGTGTGTGTTGGGGTGGGGCCACTGTGAGGAGCTTGAGAGAACCAGTCAGGGTGGAGTTAACTTAAAATATTGTAAACGGATAAACATCTCCTATGATGTTTACTGTAAACAACGCATGACCTCGACTTGAATTTTGCAAACATTGAAAGAAATTCTGAGAATGTGTTTGCAGTCAGGAGGAATGCAGCCTATCCATGAAATGTACTTTTTTTTTTTTACAGAAGTTTAATCACAGAAAGACGTCCACTAACGAGAGGTTGAGTTTTAAAGTACTGGTTTGCTTGGCTCATGCTTTAAGGGTGTTATTTAATTCTCGCAATCTTTCTGCCCACTCAGTCATTTAAAAAATTGCAGTGAAATTCCCGAGAACTGGTCACTCGTCGCCCACACTCATATTTTAGAGCCGTTCTGAGTCTCCACCTGGCTTGACATTGGAATGTGAGAGAAAACCAGAGGAGAAAACCCACATAAATACAACAAACATGCAAAATTATCCTCCCAGAAAGAGCCGAGCTGAATCTGTCGTATTTTATCTTCGTTATCGAGGTGTACTTATTTACTTAGCTGTTTTTATTTCACCCGTCTGTATTTTTTTTCTGTTATATATATATATAAAAGACATGCTAAATTTATGGTACTAACCATTTAAAGCTTTCTGGAACCTTGAAATAATATGTATTGTTGAACAAGTTCCAGAAAAAAATCCAAAAACGTTACATTGCCTCGCCTTCAACCTAATAAACTTCTTCTTGAGTTTAAAGAGCCATTCTGATGAAAATCACGTTTTTCGTGTTGTTAACATGCTCTTGTGACATTTTTCTGATGCTAGAGGACATATCTTAAAGGTCCTGTATCATGCAAAATCAACTTTTTTGAGCTTTTTTTTGGAGGAATTTATTAACCATTTTATTCAGGCAGCACGAGGGGCAGCACTCACAAGGGGGGGGTCTGAGGAGAGATTGGATTTTAGGTAAACCGAGTGTTTTACTTCCTGGTCTGAGAATAACTTGAGAATATAAATTATATTTTAGGATAACTGATGACTACATAATACCAACGGTAACAAGCTGTAAATTAGCAGGATACAAGACTTTTAAGAAAATTAAGCTCGGAATTACATTTCTGAGTATTTCTGCGTTCAAATCGCTGTGAATCAGTAGCAGATGCAAAAAAGGCGGTTTAAAAAGGACTGGCTTGGTGAAAATCCACTGGGGCGGTGCCACGAGCTCCTGCTCCACTAGCTAGCGTTAGTGCTAGCATAAACAGACATCTCTCAGCAATAGGGAGGGGCGGGGGTCCTCCATGCCAATGGTTCCGCCCACAGCACAGAGGTGGATCGCTAATGAGCTGCTAACGCTATGCGGAAACTACTTACTAGAAAACAGCACAGGTTTTGTGATTTTGGATAAAAATATCATAATCATAATTTAAAGACAACTCAGACGCTCAAAAGATGATCGGAGTGGGTCTTTCAGTTTGTCCCTACTGTTAAATCTTTATGTCCATGCTCAGCTCCTTCATTACTGATTTTTGCAGCAACACACTGAGTTCTGACATCATGACTTGTTTGTGAGGCTATTTTTAAGAACAACATATTAAAAAGATCATTTTCAAAAACTTGTATCCCTGTATGGACAATGATTATGAAGGACAAACTTTATTCATAAAGTAGTTGGTCAACTAATTGTATTTTAGCAAACATACCATCAGAGGTCATATATGCAACTTTGGAGTTTAAGCTCCTCCTGAATCATTTGTTTCCTTTAGATCAATGTCGGTCCTTCCCAAATTCTAGAATACATGAAGTTAGCATAGATTAAAGCTGCTATCCTTAATTTACATAACAAATTAGCTTAACATGTTTTTTTTTCATGCCCATTAAAAACGTTTTAACACAGCATGGATAAAAATATGTTGTGAAGATTAAAAAAAAAGCAAAAAAAAATAATTTAGTGGTTCTCCTGTATTTGTCTAAAAACATCAACCAATCAAATGGTTCGGTCCAAAAGGAATGATTGGACAGTCTCTTCAGCCATACGGACTTCCGCATTTATTTGGCTTCTGTGCTCCTAAAAAACTGAGACATATTACTGCAGCACACCACTGCTGGGAGTGTTCACTGCTCTACCATGTCACAGCAGGAGAAACAGCCGCCAGCTGGTTCCACGTCAGGTTCAGGACAAAGTAACAATTAATGTCAGTTGTTTGTTGTTATATTGTTTTCACTTACCGGTGATTCTGCCATGTTACGGTACTTGAATGAGCTGCGGACCAGTGTCCTGCACTCTGTCGTCTTCTGGGGCTACGTGTGTGTCAAAACCTGGGGGGCGTGGCTTAGGAATTCTACCTGACGGGAGGGGCTGAGAGTTCTGTGACTTTGTTTACATTTGTTGACATTCTAAGCTAGGCAATTTAAAATCGGGTATATCACCTTAAACTAGTTTTAATAGCTACAAAATCCCTACCTGTAAATGCCACAGTATAAAAATCTGATTTGACTCTTCACAGTAAACAAACATGCAGCATCACTCCTTTAATACCAAAGTTTAGCTCATCAGAGTTTATTTACTTCATGTGTTTTGTACTGCACACCTCGTCACTGTTCTGTCTCTGTGGTGCTTCATGTAAAAAACTTTTCTTATCTTCAGTTTAGCTTTCAGCTTCAGCCCATCTGGACCGATCACATATATCCTGAGTAGAATGACTCACTACCTGCTGTAGAGATTTACAAACCCATGAGGGGGGAGAAAATCCTCTTAGACATCACTTGTGTCTGATAATCTCTGATTGTTCCCATAGGAGCCCACAGTCAACACATCTGGTCCGACTTTACCGCCAGGATGTGATGAGCAGAGGCAACATATCCTTTAATTACTCCGATTTTAGCTGTATTTATATATCTGCTGCCAGATCTTTGTGATCCACAGACATTCTTTGTTCTGTAGACTTTTACATGAGAAAATGTTTCTTTTATACAAAGTCCTCTGTGTTCTCGAACCCTCCCGGGCCACTACATCTCATTTAGTATGCTGTTGTATCAAACTATGACATCAGCCTGTTCTAATTGTTTCCAGACCTGGCAAGGCCTGAGTTTTCATTTGATTTTTTTTTTCCATTTCTAAAACCCAGGCCTCAGCCGCACAAAATCCAGCTAAAAGCAGATAAAGAGAAACGACGCATGATGTCATGTTAACAGAAAACACAGCTCCAGAATCTTGTGACTAACTTTCCAGGAAGCTATCACTTTCCCCTGTCGGTGCCCGAGCTGTCTTTTTTCTTCTGCTATGTCTTTTTTCATTCTCCTGGCGATCTGGAGGTCCAAGTTTTTTTTTTCGTACTTGATGATATTCAAGTAGCACATCTGTGGGAATTCACTCGACGAAGTTTCTGACCCGTGGATGCCCCTGTGGTCTCGTCCCAGGTGTAATGCGTCTAACGTTCTTTACAACCAGAATGCAGATGAAGAGAAAGGGAGGTACCGAGACTGAAGGTGTTGTTGATGGAGATGGAACTGAAATGCAGAGACACCATATGTTGAGCTGAATATATGGTATTATATGAGCGGTGGGCCTCTGCTTGGAATTCTCAATGACATCATGCTGGAGCAGAGAACTGTGCAGAGCCGGGACTCAGGAGATGAAGTGGGCCTTCACCAGACGGGATGGCTAGACTGGATTGTAACACTAGAACAGGAAGTGGGACTCGGGGGGCGGGCACACAGTCAGAGGGTTACATAGGCTGACTGAGTTTACTAAAGACTCAACTAATAAGATCATTTCTGGGAAAGTCTTCTGTATTAAAACTCATTTTGCCCCCGAGTCTCACAACGAAACAATCCCATCTTTTGCTTTCAAAATGAGACGGTGATATTACTTCATATCTCTTTGAAAAACAAATAAACCCCAGTTAGCTGCTCCCTGCAGTCCTCCAGCTAAACAAAGCAGAATATCTAATATCATGCAGGCATTTCCAAATCCGGCGCCTGCCTTTGCATCTGTTGGCCCATAAGGTGTAACAAAATGATCAAATAACTGAGAAGAGCTTAAACACGATGAGAGCTGTGTGATAGGTGCAGATATGCAAGTCTGCACTTCCATGAGGCGTTAGCAGCTGTAGTCACCGGAGTCCAGCCCCAAGGTCTCAAACTGAAATAGATCAGTTGGCCAGTAACTGCCTGTCTGCACACAATCATCCTGCTTTAGTGGCTCTTTGCAGGTCATTTGTTGAAATAGTGTTTTACTTACTTTTGCATTTTGTTTTGTCTCTAATTTTCCACCTTTTGTTTAAAGCCTTTGATGAAAACAGTCGCGTGAAGGCGATCATTTCCCAGCTTGGGGCTTGTAATTAGAAGAATCTTCGTCTGACTGGTGTGTGTGTGTTTGGATGATTGGGTTGGCTGTAAACTGCCTCCATGTGGGAGCCATTCTCATCTGTTTCCTGTGCCCGTTGTCATTACGTAGAAAATACTTCTGACTTGGGGGCAGTTTACACCAACCCCCTTCTCTCAGAGGGGTGATTAGTCTTGTGAAGTCCGGCAGACGAGGCGCTGTCACTTCGAAGTCTGAAAAGCAGATCTTGAGATTGTTTAGCAGTAAAGGTGCAACACGAGAGGAGACGTCCACAGCAGTGGTACTCGTAAACCTAAACAACGCTGATTTGAAGGAGGCTTAAAGGGGAAGGATTTAAGACGGGCAACTTCAACTTTCAAGTTATTTTGTGCAGCAGAAAAAAGAAAAGAAATCCCATCTGGTCTTTTCTGAGCACATTTTAGCAAATCACCTCTCGGCCCTGAAAGCTTCTATAAATAGAGAAGCTTTTTTATTTGCTTTTATCTTCCTACTACGTCCCTTTTCTTCTGTATAAATCTGTTTTCTCCTCCTGTCACAGTGTCCTCATACTTTGTCTTTTCATCTTTTTTTTTCATTCCGTCTCAAGCTGTTTCATCTACTTACAACCCCCCACCCCCCCACACCCTTAATTCATCTTCCATTCTCTGTCTTTGAAAATTCTACTTTTTTTCCTGTTTGACTTGCAGCCCTGATCGTCTGCATGTTCTCGCACTATTCTGAACATTCAGGAAGTATTTCTTCCAGATCGTACCCACCTACAAGCCACCATGCTTACACATCCCATTCCCTGCAGCCCCGCCCCCTTCCATAGTGTTCTGGGCAAAAACTCACACTGCACCGTTTCCAAAGCTTCCACCTCCCCCCTGAAACTCCTACCAGCCTGGCTCGCAGAGGACGGAGAGGAAGAAAGACAAAAAGAGAGAGCTGTGTCAGAGATTAGACTGTAACTTAGCTCTGAACACACACATCACTGGAAGCTGCTTTCAGGAGGACGAGAGATGGGAATGTTGTTGAGAAGCAGACAGCTTCGAGCTAAAGCAGATGGCAGTTTTAAGATGAGTCTGTTTATTAGAGGGACCTTTTAGGAAATATGGGGACTGGCAAGAGGACTCGCCAGTGTTTGGAGTACATCATCTTGTGAGTGTTGGCCAGGATGTGGTGTTTGCAGTGTAAATCAGAGAAGACCCAGTCGCTGCTGGAGCTGGAGCTGAAAAGCTGGTAAGACTGTAAAAATCTCTGTTTTAGTGCTTTTCCTCCACTGAATGAGAATGCACCTGGTTCGTCACTCTTCAGTAAACAGAAACTTTAAGGGTGTTTTTCACTGAATTCTGAGAGAAGATGACAAGATGAATGCAAAAGCTTTCAGACCTCAAACTCCAAAGAGCGCTCTGTCGTTCCACTTCTGACTCGCTCTCAATGGAAAACAGATCTGATCCTCGCTCTGAGTCACTGTATGTGTGCGCTGTCACAGTGTGTTTCGTCTTACTGTACAGAATCCATGTGTGAGCCGGACCGCGTTGCATTCCTGAGGTTCTCCTCGCTCCCCCCTCTCTAATTTACAGGCTGTGACTATGTGCTGCTGTGTAGCAGGAAAGGTGAAAGTGCAGGTGTTGTGTTGGGGGTTCATTATTCATTCATTCATTAGATAAAGATGTTAAATCCTGACAGGAAGGAGCAGGACAGATGTTTTGATCAAACACAATGAGGCTTACCCATCATGCATCATGCTGCAGCTCTACTTGAAGAATAAGGCTTTTATTTAAAGTCACTGGTTGAATTGAGCTGCATAACTTCAGGGATGCTGCTAAAAATCATATCTTTAATTTAGATTCAAAGAATCGTTTTATTTTCTTAATATTTTATGACATAATCACCATTTAAGAGCACGTTTGTGCCAAACAAGTAAGAATAAAATGTCACAAGACCAAGTAAAAAATCCTTAATAATTAAACCTAAATGAAATTCTGTTTACTCTTACTTAGCATGGATGTGTGTCTGTGTGTGTACAACAAGTCTCAGTGTCTTGTTTTTCTGTTTAAAACAGCTGCTTGACCATAAGCTGGAGTTTTATAATAATATTAAACCTTTTAGGTGTTTTCTGTTTGTTATATATCACATTTTGGCGTCCTTCTCGTGTAAACAAGCGTGCATCTAAGTGAACCAGATGTTTAGGAGGTTACAATGATTAAAATCTGCAAACATAATTAAGTCTTACAAACATTAATTACAAGCGACAATTAATTATTTTCCAATTAACTGAGTAAATGTCTTTCTATTCCAATTTTTGTTACATGATCTTACAGATGATATGTAAATTCTCCCAGCCTGTGTTACAAAAAGCTGACGTTTCATGGAACTGAATCCAGAAACGTGGGTAAAATTGTTCAGGTTTTATAAATATGTATTTTTTTACACTTTCAAAATAAAAGCTTTCCGTTGTAGCAGATATTACGAGATGTGGCATACCTGCAGAAGAAGAAGGGCTTCATATCATTCAGAGTTGCCTATTAAAATAAAATGCATGTTTTTAGGACTGGACAGAAAAATACAAAGTGCAAGACAACAAAGCAAACCCACTGCACCACCGTGCAGCCCAGTCCGACAGCCTGATCAAACAAAAGGATGCAACAGTGTGACAGTTTCCTTTTTGTTTAGTTTTATCCATCTGTTTTCATTCATGTTAGGGTTATAAAGGGTTATAGGGTTATGAAACAGTTATGATGATTTTACAAACATGTTCAAACATTTTTTTAATAAAAATAATCCAAAATGTTTCACTGTAAGTTCAGCCTGAACAAGGCGTATTAATTTAACAGTATTGGGATATTATTAAGATTAAGAACTGCAATGAAGTTTAGTTAACCGATACCGTGAACGGATACTTAGAGTGGAAACTTTGCAATAATTTCACAGAAAATTTTTCACTTGAAATTTTAGTTTTGTGGTCATTTTTATTAACCCCTTGACGCCTATTGTCACAAATTTGCAAAAATGCGCTTCCACTCCGGATGCAACCAAAGTACCATCAGCACTTCTCCACTACCAGTTGATGCATTTCCAACACATGCCTAGGAACCTTATGCAAGCATTCATTTCTCAAAGGAACGGTCAGGGACGGACCTATAGTTATAGCTATATAGTTATAGCTAAATGTGCTATAGTCAAATTAACTTTCTCAACTTACCCCTCTCAACTTTCCACTGAACGCGCAACAGACGCTCAGCGTTAGTGATGCGTAATACGCGGCTGATAGCCGCCATTGAATTTAATGAGACCCTTTCCACTGCGTACAAAGCAGCGCGCATGAGACGCATCCCAGAAGCATAGTGTCGCGAGCATTACACGGCAGTTCTATTTTTGACGTGGTATGCTTCTAAAACGCATAAAATTCAGCAGTTTAGTTTGGAACAGACAGGAAATCAGGCGTTCGTACTCAGAAGTTTCAAAATAAAAGGACATGTGTGGATTTCCATTTGCGAGACTACGAGAAAGTACAGTACCTGTGACGGGTTTGAAGTCGGTAGGTGGTGTGAAAATAAACCACATACCTTCTGATACATGTTGCTGTCTTTCTTGTTGTTATGAGTACTGATGAAATCACGCGCCTTTTCACTTATCTCATGAGATTTTGTGATCTTCCAGCTGGATGGGATGCGCTGCTGATTGTGTGAGCAAAATGTTGCGCGCTGCCGATGCGTCCAGTGGAAAAGAGAGGTTAATTTAGCAAGTGATTTTTTTTTGTTGTTACATTATTGGAACTAAATTCAGGCGTCAAGGGGTTAATATTTTATTTTTTTTTATCTAGTTCACCATCATTTGTTGTAAAAAGCAGAGAAAAAAAAAAACCTGTCCTCCAATTCATGGCATATTTTTGTGTGATAGAAGTATAAGTGTTGGTACTCGGTATTGGCAAATATTGGTTTGAAAAAAGTGGTTATTGTTGCATCTCTAGTTAGTAGTGAACAGATGCAGTCGGTAAAGTTAGTGTCATTTTTTCAGTTTGTAAAATCTTGAACTCAAAGCTTCCAAATAGTAGTTCATTAACCAATGAGTGATGTCGAGGGGAATGATCTACATTTTTTATGCAACCTGTGGTCGTCCAGCAGTGAGTTTCCCGCCAACTGTCATTCAGCTAACGGTTTCTAGTTTATAGCTGCCAAAAGTTTGTTTTGTGATTTATAGATCTACTTGTGGAAACTCTCAATCTGAAAGTACACAGCTGACAGTAGTTATCAACCATGAGCTGTAATGAGACTTCAGTTGACTATTTTTTGTCTGCAGCACACTCTCAGGAGCGGAGCTGTCATCCCCGCCGCCCTTCCAGGATGCAGCTGTGTCAAACTGTAAATTCCCAACTCGCTGCTCCTCGTCTTTTTATAGCCGTAAGAAAATAATTCAGGAGTCCAATTATTGATGGAAGCCCCGAATGCACCTGAGCGTTTATTGGCAGGTTATTATTTGTGTGTTCTATTGAGTTTCAACCTGAAAAGAAAAAAAAAATCCAGCTTGTCTTTTTCCTGCATCTGCACACTGTGAGATCTGATGTGTGCATCTGTATTTATGAGCTCGCTGAGTCACTTTGAAAAGGGGGAAAACATCTGCTTATGTGGTGCTGGGAGCTAATGTCACTGCATGTGGGGGAAGCAGTGAGATATGGGGTGCTGTCTGAGTTTTATTGGAGGGGTCACTTTACTGCTTATGTTTATATACACTCACATAAAAACTGGCTCCTATGAGCGAGGAGGGTTTAGAGGAAATGTGTTCATGAATTTATGTGTTTTACCTTAAATTATCTTCATTTATTTCTTCGATTATATTAAAAAGATATTTTTCTTTTGAAAACAACAAAGGAATTTGAGTTTGTTTTTTCATAAAATGTAACAGAGGAACTCTCAGTTCTTTTGAGTTAATTCGTCTTCGTTTCAGTTTAAAACACGAGACGTCAAACGGCATGTTAACATAGCAACTGGAATACTACTAAAGGGATTCAGAACTCTTGATGTGCTGCTGCGGGTTTTAGACCTTTTGAAAGAGGTAAAAATAGATTTGTAAATGTTTCTGTCCTGGTTTTGGGGGTTACATCAGTTCCACACTGTAACTCACACAGCCTGCTCCTCATTAGCTTTCTTCTTCTCAGAACTCCCAGTGATGTGACTCCTCTTTTCCGGGATGTAGGAATGTTTCTCCCTCAGGTCCGACTGATGGAAGGGGTTGAGGCCTGGGCAGGGGTCTGGGCCTGTTTGCTCAGGATGTGTTCGGAGGAGGGGGGGGTTGGATTGATTCCCTACCCCGCCGAATCCCTGATTCTAAAAATCACTGCCAGCCGTGCCGGCGAGTTCATCTATTGCCTCAATCTCGGGCTGCGTATGTAGCCGACAGTTAGTCGCTGCTAACGCTGAGAGATCAGATTTCAAGAGTCGTGTGCTTGTAATCAGAAGGTGGTCTTGAGAACGCAGCACAGATCTCAGATCTGGTTCTATGATACTGATATTCTGCTTAAGGCTTTTGCTTTTTACTCCTCCAACTTCATTACAGCTTCTTTTTTTCCTCTCTCCTCCCTCTCCGGTCCTTTTCTCCATCCCGAGCAGCTGACCTCACTCTGTTGAGTTTTCAGTGACCTCAGGGCAGAAAGTACAGCCGCACTTACTCCTGCTTTTCTTCCTCTCACATGCCAGGACTCACACATCGCCCGGATACTTTGATGGTGAGACAGAAAAAACCCTGAAAGGAAAAATGTTTCTGTCCCACGGAGTAAAAAAGCAAAGCCGAAACAGTAACTATGATTTAGATTTATGTGTTTTTGGAGTTGATCGTCACATGAAGTGAAATGTTTAAGGTCATCTGCATTCAAACATGGTTATTCTGACAATGGGAGGTTTAAGAGTTCATGTTAATTTCATCCAGTGGTTAACCAAGTTGCTGATGAGCCTCATGGCAGTGCTAAAACATTTAGGTTTCTGATGTAATTTCACAACTTTATGGGGAATTTATCCAAAATCTTTGGTATTTCTGTGAACGCCAAATTGATAAACTGTTCGCAGAGTGTTAGTTTTTCATATTAATGTGGCTAAAAACACTATAAAAAGTGAACTGAGTCAAATACGCTTTCCAAACATCCAGCCAGTATTCAAACAACTTCTGATAAATTAGCTAAAGCAGAAACGGCTCCCAGCTGTGGCTAGGTGTGACTTCTAGCTTGATGGATGGATAGCAGCTTTGCATCTCGCTACCACAGACGAGATCCAGTAACGACTGGTTGGATTTTCAGAGAGTCGTTTTAGGTCTGTTGTTGTTCCAGCAGAATAAAATCCAGCTCTTTTTACCCTACAGCTCAGAACCTGCTCCTCTAAGTCTGTAAACACTTTAACCAAGATGCTCCTGTAGATCCTCGTGGTCGGTGGGTTTCTCCATGCTGGTGGAGGAGGAGAGAGCAGGAATTCAGATGAGACAAACATGCATCAAACACCATCTCAGCTGACTGGATCAGGGCTCAAAAAGTGGAAAAAAACTTTAGGAAAGAACGAAAAAAAAAAAAACACGTCTCCATTTTATTTTGTAGTTTTTATACAAACTACAGTATTAAATAAATTAAATAAAACACATCACACTAACGTGTTGTAACATTCCACATTAAGATGTTTGAAATTATTTAGAAATCAATTTTTATTCAAATTATAGTTGTTTTTCTTAAAATGATAAAAGTGTTTGATCCCTTTGCTAATGTCCATGTCACTGTGTATTTACAATATTTAATTATTAAAAAATATGTTGAACTTGTTTTTTTTTCCTGTCCCATAGACAGAAAACGTCAAGCAGTTTGTTTTGAATTTGTTAAAGAACACACGACATTTTACACACCTGCACTGCTAGGTGGCATTATAAATCTATAAATGTTTGTTTACTAAACAGGAAGACGTTCCATGTAAAACCACTACAGTCTGTTTCTATATACATCTACTGTTCAAACTCATTCCATTTCCCCTTTTCTCATTTGTCAGTTGCTCTTGTTGTTGTTACTGAATATTCATTTCAGGCCGTCTAATGAAGGAAGTGGATTGTGTACACTGCATGGGTGTGTCGAGTCACAGTTCAAACACATTCGGCTGCAAGTGAACTGCGTGTGCACCGTACCGTGGAGGAGAACAGCCAGTGTGATGCTTTCGATTGAGCCGATCGGCACCTCGTTCAGACGTCTAACCCGTCTTTTGTTGTTGCTGTTTAAAGGAATCGGTGATTCTGTATTTACTCTGTCACTATAATCCAAACTGGACTTTGTATCCTGAACTGGAACAGTGTGTCGTTGCTCCTGCAAATATGATGTAATTCCCCGTTGGTCTCTGATTGGCCTTCAGCTTGGCATAAACTTTGGTTTCCTGGAGGAGCCTGTGTACTCTGGACTTGATTTAAAAAATGGTGGACAAGATATGGAGGAAGAGTTGGCATTTTTTCGAAAACAGACGATCTTTTCGCAATAAGCAGTCCCCTTGTAAGGTTTCAGAGCACCAGAGTGTGTGAGTACCTCCTGCTTTCACCCCAGATTTGAGCATTAAAATACAGCCGATGTTTAATTTTCAAAGTGTTTACGTGCCATTTAATGAATGTCCTTATATCAAAGTAAAGCAGCTCACGGGGTTCTGCTCTGTGTAGATTTGCTGTCTAGAAAATGTCTAAAATCCTGTATCAGTTTGTAGTAAACAAAAAGAAAAAGCTGTTTTCAGTACCTCGTTCAAAAAAAGTCTGAAGACCCTGAAGATAAACGACTTCCTCCTGTGAAGAATTGAAGCTCAAGTTATTTAAACAGACTCTGACCTGAGTATTTAACTTTTACTGCCTTTTAAAATAAAAGCATCGCTTTCTCTTTTGCTGTGGTTGCAGTGTTGAAGGGGATGGGCGGCCCAGTGATGGTGGTCCCTCCTTGGATGGCAGAGCAGGCTACGGCCAAGGCCCGGTAACTCACGGCTCGGCCATCAGCCCCGACCGATTCGACGGCACCATTTACAGCCACGGGGTTCAACCTGGACCCCAGAGGCCCCGTCGACCCAAGCTCCAGCACTCACAGTCCATCCTCCGAAAGCAAGCCGAGGAGGAGGCCATCAAGCGGTCCCGCTCGCTCTCGGAGAGTTATGAGCTCTCTGCAGACCTCCAGGACAAACAGGTAAACCAGAATCTTTCTAAATACTGTAATTAGAGAAGTTTTGTTATGAAATGTAGATTTATCCCAGAACTATAATATACAAGCGCTGACAGTCAGGATATTGATCGAACGTAGTTATAGACAATGGCAACTATTTAAAAGTGATTAGAGATGCAGGTTTACAGCTGATCTGCTGCATCTATTCCCAGGTGGAGATGCTGGAGCGGAAATATGGTGGCAGATTCATAACTCGCCATGCAGCTCGCACCATACAGACGGCCTTCCGACAGTATCAGATGAACAAGAACTTTGAACGTCTCAGGAGTTCCATGTCAGAGAACCGAATGTCCAGGCGCATCGTTCTCTCTAACATGAGGATGCAGCTCTCGTTTGAGGGACCTGAGAAAGTGCACAGCTCATACTTCGAAGGACGACAGGTGTCGATGACGGAGGACGGCGCCCCGCTGTCCGTGGTGCAGTCCGAACGTGGAGATGTAGAAGTCCACCAACAGGCGAACATGACGTCTCGCTCGACGCCGCCTGGCGATCTGACGGACACCATCACGGAGCTGGAGGATGCTTTCTCTAGACAGGTCAAGTCTCTGGCCGAGTCAATAGATGATGCACTGAACTGTCGTAGCCTTCAGGGGGACGAGGGTCCTGATCCTGAGTCCATGGGCTGCTCCAAGGTGGAGGGGGAAGTACCTTATCAAGTGAAGTCCCACCGCAGGGCAGCTGGGCGGATGCGTGATGAAACGATGGCGTCCTATAGCGATGTCACTCTGTTCATTGATGAGGAGGACATGTCCCCGTCTATGGCTCTGTCGAGGTCAGGGGACCAGCCGTCCAGCACAGAATCAGACTTACGGCTGCAGTCGGTAAATTCCTCGCAGGATTACTGGCCAGTTGACTCTAAAGACGAGGGTCGTGACACAGACACAAGCTGCCGCAGCACCCCGTCGTTAGAGTGCCAGGAGCAGCGCCTCCGAATGGATCACCTCCCTCTGTTGACCATAGAACCTCCCAGTGACAGCTCCGCCGAGCTCAGCGACCGGTCTGAGCGCAGTTCTGTCAAACGGCCGCCTGCGTACGAACCCCACGGCCACATCGTGACATCGTCCCAGGCCAGCCCCAAGCACATTTCCCACGGACCCCCTCCGCGAGCTCCCCCCCGCGACGACGACGCACCTCTTCGCCATCGCCACCGACAACTGGAAAGCCACCTGGCCATCAACGGCTCCGCGAACAGACAGAGCAAGTCTGAATCGGACTTCTCCGACGGGGACAACGACAGCATCAACAGCACATCCAACTCGAACGACACCATCAACTGCAGCTCGGAGTCGTCGTCTCGAGACAGCCTGCGAGAGCAGACGCTAAGCAAGCAGACTTACCACAAAGAGACTCGCAACAGCTGGGACTCGCCCATCTTCAGTAACGATGTGATTCGCAAGAGACACTACCGCATCGGCCTCAATCTCTTCAACAAGTAGGTGCTGAATGTGATGAAGCAGCTGCTGATTCCTCGGATAGATACAGAGACTGGGAAAGCTGTTTGTCTGAGAAAGATGGAGGAGGAACATAAATCAGTTCCTTATGTTTGTAACTTGAATGAATTTTTCTGTCTTGTGGAGTGAGACGGATCTTAGTGGCCTCAGATCTGTTCGAGAATGTCTGAAATCTAATTTGCAAATTAAATTAGATTGATTTATTACTGGTGAGAGGTTTGAAGAGAGCTCGTTTGTTTTAGGGTTTTGTTAATGTTTAGCTGCAAGCAAGTTGATAATGAGGACTATTTGAAGGTAATGCATCATTTTGCTCCGCTAACTGATGACTAAATTATCAACTAACTCGCCTCAAGAGATCATCAATATGACTTTCCTTGGTATTTAAGCAGTAACTGATTCGTCTCTCCGTTGTTGGTGTTAGAATTTAAAAACGTTCGTTCTGGATGTTGAATTTTGCAGAAAGCCAGAGAAGGGCATCCAGTACCTGACTGAGAGGGGGTTCGTCCCCGACACGCCCGTCGGGGTGGCCCACTTCCTGCTTCAGAGGAAGGGGCTGAGCAGGCAGATGATTGGAGAGTTTCTCGGCAATCGGCAGAAACAGTTCAACAGAGACGTGTTGGAGTAAGTACTGAACTATTTGGTGAAGTGTCCTCGATGACGGAATGTGGTTCAAACTGACCCCGTTGGTACGTTTTCACCATCTTCCCTCCTCAGCTGCGTGGTGGATGAGATGGACTTTCAGGGCATGGAGCTGGATGAGGCCCTCAGGAAGTTTCAGAACCACATCCGAGTCCAGGGTGAAGCACAGAAAGTGGAACGGCTCATTGAAGCCTTCAGGTGAGGCTGCAGGTTTTACACCCAGCACTCACACACGTCAAACAAACCCTGGTGTATTTTTTCATTTAATTTATCTCCGTCTTTGTTTGAGTTTTTGTCCGGTGTATTTCCTCATTGCATTATTTCGATAATTTCCCCATTTTATCTCGTGTCATGTTGCTTCCTCACCACTTGTTTGAACTCTGTGGCCTGAATTTGGTCCTAAAACTGTTGTTTCTTCAGCCAGCGCTACTGCATCTGTAACCCTACGGTGGTGCGGCAGTTCAGGAATCCCGACACCATCTTCATCCTGGCGTTCGCCATCATCCTCCTCAACACTGACATGTACAGCCCCAATGTCAAACCAGAGAGGAAGATGAAGTTAGAAGACTTCATCAAGAATTTGAGAGGTAATAAACAAAAAGATAGACCACCATGACTGATTGGTGTTTAAAGTCTGGAAATACAGATATTCTAGGGGTTTTACAGGTTGCAGGCTCGTTAAAGGATGTTACCAGGCAACAATGACCAAATGCATTTGTATGTGGTGCATTAAGTCGACTTGTGTGCGTGTTTCAGGTGTAGATGATGGCGAGGACATACCCCGAGAGACCTTAGTCGGCATCTACGAGAGGATTCGTAAGCGAGAGCTCAAGACCAACGAAGACCACGTGTCTCAAGTGCAGAAGGTTGAGAAGCTGATCGTGGGAAAGAAACCAGTGAGTGTAGTTAATTAATTGTCTTATAAGGTCAAATGAATTTCTCATGTGCTTTCAGACACCGTTTCATTGGTGGATTTAGTAAAGTCGTTTGTACCTCGGGGTTATACGCCTGGGTTTAGACCTTCACGCTGCTGATTTTCAACACACCCGTGAGAGATGATGTCCAGCGCTGCAGTCGGATAAAAAACGAGCACGTGCTGCCATCTTGGCGCATCTTACAACACATATGCTGCATTTTAGAAGCAGTAGTCGTTTCAGATCTTTGATTCGTAAATTTGACCAAAAGTATTTCTAGATTTTGTTTCCTCGTCCCATCAGGATTCTCCATCCTGCAACATCCCTGTCGTGTGTGAAGGTTAGAGACCAGATGAATATGATGCAGCATCCTGATATTAGAATAAAAAAACATGGAGGAATTCCTCTGACAGTTATCATCAGAATGCTGCAACGAATGTGTTTTATGATTCAACTTACTGAATGAAAAACGTGACATTGATGATTCTGAGCATCATGTATGTAAATAATCTGAATATTAACGGTGCATGTGACCTTTTTTTTTTCTCCGTTCTTAGATTGGATCGCTCCACCACGGTCTGGGATGTGTACGTAGTCTAATTATGTCTAACTGATTTTTAGATAATCTGTTATTATAATCAGTGTTTGCACACAAGTTATTATTTATTACCCTGTAAGCTGAAGACATGATAACCTTCAAAGTGTGTGTGTGGGGGGGGTTCTGCCTTTTAGGTGCTGTCGCTGCCCCATCGTCGCTTAGTGTGTTACTGCCGCCTGTTTGAAGTGCCAGATCCCAACAAGCCCCAGAAACTGGGTCTGCATCAGCGGGAGATCTTCCTCTTCAATGACCTCCTTGTGGTAAAAGCTCCGCCCTCTCTCTCTCCTCCTCCGTTTACCTTCTCCTCTTCACATCTGCTTGAATAATCTCTCCTATCGTTTCGTAAGATTACGAAGATTTTCCAGAAGAAGAAGAATTCCGTCACGTACAGCTTCAGACAGTCCTTCTCTCTGTACGGGATGCAGGTGATGCTGTTTGAAAATCAGTGTAAGTGCTTTCTTTGTTTACGTCCTGAGATGTGATGAAAGCGTAGTCGTTTTGTTTATACTTTCCCAAACTTCAGAAAAAGTGGCGCCATGTGTTTCCCTTCAGTTTTGATTCACGGCTCTTTTCTGGACGTCTGTTTGCCGTTGCTCCAGATTACCCAAATGGAATCAGGCTCACGTCGGCAATCCCAGGCGCAGACATCAAAGTGCTCATTAACTTCAACGCGCCCAACCCCCAGGACCGCAAGAAGTTCACAGATGACCTGCGAGAGTCTATTGCAGAAGTTCAGGAAATGGAGAAATACAGAATAGAGTGTGAGTTGACTTTCCCATCCCCCTCTTACTGCGTCGCTCTCTGGTCCTCGTTATTCAGCTTCCAGGCTCACCTAATGAAGGGAGGCCATTTTATTCTAAACACACAGAGCTGCGTATACATGTGTGTCTCTACTCATCCTTTAACACGCGGCAGAAACATTTACAATCATTCACTGACTGTGTGTGTGTGTTTTACAGCCGAGCTCGAGAAGCAGAAGGGGGTGGTGAGGCCCAGCATGTCGCAAAGCTCCAGCCTGAAGAAGGAAGCTAGCAACGGGAACATGAACCGCGCCAGTCTGGATGACAGTTACGCCATGGGCGAGGGTCTGAAGAGAAGCGCCCTCAGCAGCTCTCTCAGAGATCTGTCTGAAGCAGGTACAACCCAAAACACCCACCCGTCCCTTTCTCATCCCTCTCAGAGAAACTCTCTCCTACCTGTCAGGATTTTAAAGGGATAAAAATAGCAAAATGTTGACTCACGTCTATGAACTCCCTCGTGATTTGATTTGCTCTGGAACGTGTTTTTGTCTAACTTATTGTAAGACGCTCTACGATCTGTAGCACCGATGGGCAGTTCTCACCTCTCGTCACGTGGATACATCTTCATGTATATTTTTTATCTTTTTTTCTTTCCAGTGTTTTTGCATTTCTAAGTTTGCTTTTATCCAACAGCAGCTCTGGAAAAAGATTTTCTCTAAGTTTTGAAATAAATGCTCATTTCATGTCCATGTTTCTCAGTGTTTCACACAGTCTCTGTAACGTGGAAGCAGGAAAACATTTCATCCATCGTAGGAAAGCAGCTAGTTATCAGGTGTTTCACTTGATAACGCAGTGGAATCCATTTAAAGGGCCTGTCTCACAGTTACAAACATGAGATTTATTGTACTGATCACTACCTCAGCAGGAAGCAACGGGTCAGAAAGTGAAGAAGTGTGTTAGACGTCCCCTCTGCCCTCCTGTTTCCTGTGTTTTTCAGTGCAGGATGTGGCATGTTAGTGGGATCATTTACTTTTCTGTTTCTTTTTTTTAATCTTTCCTGCCATAATTCATTTCATGTGTATTTTACTGTCCATACACATCAGGTATTTTCCTGTTTATGTGTAATTATTGGTCATATATCACTGGCTGAGTGGGCCTAACAGTGATGAAAGTGCTCCGTCCACCTTCAGACCCCCATATTACCCTAAACATCCTACATGCCGCAGCCACTCAGCTGCTTGTCGTTACCAAAACTGGCTTTTTTTGTCATTTGTTTATAAACCTGGTGACAGAATGAATTGTCGAAGCTGATATTTATATATTTTTTAAAGTCCCTTTTTTTTTTTTTTTTTTTTGCATCAGCCTTGTAATGGGATCTTGAAAACCAGCAGCCACCTTTAGGTATAACCTCACTGTGGACATGTCCTCATGGAGACATTGTGACTGAGCTCTGTGCTCGTGGCTCCCAAATTTTAAAGCAACTTTTTAGCTCAACATCTGGTTTAAAGTGTCATTTAAAAAAAAAAAAAAAAAAGTTGCAGAAATCGTAGTTTTTTTAATTTTTGCAGAGTGGAGTTTGGACTTCACAGTTAAAGGACGACCTCAAACCTGAATGCTCTAACCCCGCCCTCTTTTTTGGATTTTACTCACCGTCACAATCCACTGCACTGCCCCCCCTCCCCCCCCCCTTTCCCCCGCCCCTATGAGACTGGCACGAAGCCTAAAATGTCTGTAGACGATGCAGAGCTGCTGTCGATCTCTAATATTTGGTATTGCATGTCTCGGGCAGGCAAGCGGGGGCGTCGCAGCAGTGCAGGATCACTAGACAGCAATATGGAAGTAAGTTGGAAGCAGCTGGTATCCGAGCTACTCTCTTTGTGATGATGTGCACTGTGAAACACTCCATTTATTTATTTATTTTTGGTCTTACACCTTCTTTGCTTCATAGACTCAGTCCATTTGTGTGGATCATTTATTTTTCTCTCAACGGGATGCCTTATGACCTGCTTGCCTCAGTTAGTGTGTGTGCATGGTTTTGCCTGCCTCTGGTCCTGCCCCCCCCCCCTCCCCCAACCACCACCCTCTTCTTCTTCTTTTTTTTTTATTGGAAAGCCAGAGATCTCCTGTTTTGGTCATGTTATATGACCAATATACACTTTACCCTCAAAACAAGCATGACTCCCACTAATGCCTCCCTGGCACACCCCCCTTCCACTCCCTGTCGCCTGTCTCTGTCTTTCATTCAATCACATCCAAGCGGTTTTCATTTGGTTCTTCTCTTTGGCAGGGTGGTAGCTCTGAAAGACACTAGGAAACTCTTCATTTCCTGCAGCCCCTCTCCCTGTCTGGGTCTGTCTTTTTAATCTCTTATCCACAACTTTTTCTCTTGGATGCTGTGAGTTTTCAGTGAGGAACGTAGCCTTCATAATAAGAGATGGGCTCCACGTGGACGTAGAAAGATGTGGATTTCATTCATTCATTTTTATGCACACATTCCATATTATGTTCATTAAAAGTCTGAAACCCTTTAAAAATATTCTGCTTAAAAGCTTTAAATGAAGCATAAACAAAGGTCAGTTGAAACAATTGGGTGGGGGTAGACCCAAAACAGGAGGTAGAGTGCCCAGCCCTGTTGTGAAGTCGACTGCTCAGTTCCTCCTGCCCTCTGATTGTAGTTGAATGTGTGAATGATGAGTTTGCCTGCCACGCCCTCTGCATGTGGAATCCGTGCCTTCATCAATGAAACACAAGCTGCATGCGTGATTCTTAGTGAAGTCCGTGACCGGAGATGAAACGTAGACCCATTAATGTGCTTATTTATGCTTGTACAAGTATTGACTTCTGTGATTTGCTGTTTTCTGATTGGTTTAACTTCCTAACAGTCGAGTTTCTTTGACTGTAGGCTCCTTGTGTCATAAAGCTGAAGTTATTCCTGCTGCTGCCTCTCATGAAAACATTTTTAGTTTCTCATTCGCATGCTGTGTAACATTTTGCTACTTCTTTATCTGAGTTTAAAATAAGCCTTGAGTTTGTCCCGGTGATTGTATTGGTTGTTGTTTTGTTGTGTAGCAGCGCAGCGTCTGACGGGTGTGTTGTCGCCTCTTGTTGCTCACGCAGGGGTCCATCATTAGCAGTCCGCACACGCGGCGGAGAGCAACCACGCCACGAGAAGGCCCCTCCCGCGGCCATCCCTCCATCCCTAACTCGGCGTCCACCTCCATCCTCGGGTCGCTCTTCGGCAGCAAGAGAGGGAAGCCTTCGTCCCAGAGCCAGCCCCCTCCGCCACAGCCCGGCCACCCCACCCTCATATCGCACAAGCCCCACCCCACCAACCTGCATCACACAGCACAGGTAGCACACGCGGTGCAGGCCCAGCTTCACGGCCACCACTCCCAGTACTGCCCCATCCCGCAGAATCCCCCGCCTTACCACCACCACCACCACTACCACCCGCCCCCCCACACGCAGTACCACCAGCACCCGGCATACACCTCGCATCCCTCGCAGCACAGCCACTACGGCCAGCATCCCCACCACACCACCCACTCGCAGCACGGCTCCCACCACCACAGTCAGCAGGCGGGCCCGGCGCACGGCGGGCCCAAACACAAACACAGTGGCATCAGCACCGTAGTGTGATGCTCCTCCCACAAAGAGAGAGAGAGAGAGGAAGGACAATCGCTCACACCAAAGGGACTGACAGCATAACTCTATGGCCTGTTCACTGTGTTTCAGCTGCTGTGATGGAAACCAACCACAGGCAGTCACCTTCCTCACCTCCAGGTCCAAATAATATGCAGGATAGTAATCGGACTTTAATCTTCCAATAGGGGCCTTTAATAGTTCACCAGATCCCATCGGGGTCATGTGTACGAGGGTGGGATGGGGGGGGGGGGTCTACACAGGAAGATGCTCTCAGTTTCACACACACCGCCCAGCTGTGACAGTTCAAGAGGAAAATGTGTCGTCTCTGCTCTCCGCCGCCTCATCCTTCCACATCCCGTCACACCCTCTGGAGGAGAAGTGGGTTCTTGTGCACAGCTCTTCTGGAAATCAGCAGTCAGATCTTTGGTTTTGCAGATTTGACCATCAGGGGAATGCTACTCGTTGTCTCCTCCTGTAGAGCTCATATATGATGATATAATCATTTCACACTAACTTCAAATCAAAAGGACCGGTAACCAACCCAGTCATAGTAGTTCTAGTGCTGTATTTACCGTATAGATGACAGCTGTATGTTTCATGTCCAAGCTCTCATAAATAAATGTGCCAACTATTAAATGCATAATCTATTTAGTCGAGACTTTATGTACAGTATATTGTGTGTAAAGTAATTTGTAAGATTATACTTACAGTTATTATCAGCAAAAAAAAAAAAAAAAGACTTTTATCAGTATTATGCCGACCGTGTGGTGTCAGGATGGAGATCTGGAAGGAGGGAACTCCCATTCAGTCCAGTCTGTAATCTGTTTTGAAGGGTTTGTTTGTTTGTTTGTTTGTTTTTGTTTTTCCTCTGATGAATAAGAAAAGAGCTCGTGGACGGCAGCTGTCGCATCAGTTGGTCTCGGTCACAGCTGAAGCCTCGAAGGAGACTTTTCCTGTAAAAACGAGGCTCATCTCGCACACTGTGGCTGTTCAGAACCATAAAAAAAACAAATGAAGGACAAAAATAAAAAGACATTTTAGTTACTGTTACATAAAACCCTAAAGACAGAGCTCGATATATGCAGCAGCTGCTTTCTTGGCTCTTAAAATCAAAAATGTAGATTTTTTTTTTTTCTTCTTCGAGTTTTTTTTTTTTTTATTCACTAACACAATTTATTGAATAAAATCAGTTCTTTTGTTTTCTATTACATGTGCAATATCTTTGTACTGATTTTGTACATGAAGAGACAAAACTGGTCTCCCTCCTATTTGTTTTATTTAGTGATTATTTATTGGTTTGTTTTTCGGCCTCCTGTCAGAGTCGTTCCTGGTAAATGAATTCACGTCTGTGGGTGTGAGACCTGGATTTGGGTGGAATGTCAAGCTAAAAGAGTTTGTCTTGCATGTGATGTTATTGATGTGAGGTTGTCCTCCGCACATTGTTCAACAAATCAGTGTTACCATAGAACGTTTAAGTGCAATCATGTGTCGAAAAAGCAGATTCAAGAGTCTGTTTGTCCAGGATGAGATTCAGGTGAGGAAATGTAAAAAAAAAAAAAAAAAGTGTGAGGGGGGGTTTGTTCATTAAAAATATATGAATACTCACTTCAGAGTGGAAAGAAGAATGTGTGTACATATTTTAATAAATGGAAAATGCCTCTACTTTGGGCTGAACAGAGATATTTTGCTGGACAAGCACATAAAGGAAAAACACTTTAATTTGTTTTGGTTTTTTTCCAGATGCAGTTATAAAGTACAAAGTGCAAGCAGAACTAACGAACTGGGTTTATGTAAAAAGAATCTTTCTATATTCTACAAATAAAAGTTTATTCTAGTGTGTAAATTAGTGACAGTAAACTGTTTGTCCCAATATTCAGGTTGTAAATGTATTTTAATATTCATGAAGTAAACCGCGAGCCGTAAGTCGGGCTGATACTTGTTTTTTTTGTTTGTTTGTTTCCACTTTAAGGGATTTATCGTTCAGATGAACAGACATATCACAAAAGGGACATTATTGATCAGCTGAATGTGTCTTTCCTATGAGTTCATAACTTTGCTATTTTTCGGAAAAAACCTGATGATGACATCGATGGATTTGTTTATTTCGCGCGTTGCAGTTCTTTGAGTTTGTCTCTGGTCATTGTTCGTTAAAACCACACCCCAACAATGCACTGCATGGATCTGATGCGTCCTGTTCACTGTGAGCTGAAATCAGCCTATAAACTGTTAGATTATTTGTTTGTTTGCCTCCTAATTTAGATTTGGATTGCGTTTCGGATGTTTTATTGTTTTATTGTCGTTGTTCCATGTTTGCCTGGTAGTTGTTGGAGCTCAGCATGCATTTCATCGACAAAAGCCATCGTGTAAATCACTGACGTGAAGAACATTGCACTTCGTTCATGGTGTATATACAAGAGATGTTGATGAACCGCTCGGGAAGAGAATTTCACTTTATGAAGACTGTAAAGGGACCAAAACTGGGGATGTACATAATGTCTATAATGATTGGTTCTCTGGTCAGGATGTATATACATCACCTCATGGATGGATGAAGTGAGGGATGCTAATTGAACATATCGATTGTCTCCGCCTCAAGCTGTTGTGAGCTGTGGAAATCAAAAACAGACTGTTAGAACGTGTGCTGCCATTTACATCCAGCTCACACACACACACACACACACACACACACACA
>SSNP01000007.1:92928-228011 GCA_006937955.1 Pachypanchax playfairii | reverse complement strand
CATTTACATCCAGCTCACACACACACACACACACACACAGGGACAAACGTGCACACGTCTGAGCTGTTCAGTCAGCAGTCAGGTGTGTTTTGAAGAATGGAAACGAGAGGAACGGTCTCATTTAAATGTTCATTCTGTCTGTACAGTGAATAGTGAGTCAGTTAGACCCCAGTTATTGTAAAACTTCAACTGTGACAATGTTGAGAACGCAAAATAAACAAATATATGACTTATGGTAAACTCGCTGGTTTCCTTTTTGTTGTGCTTCATCATTCGCTGTTCTGCTGAGTCAGAGTTACAAAAGGCTTTTCTGTCATCATCATCTTTTTTTAGGTTGTCACACAATTGTGTGTCTTAAATAACTTAATTTCACGTATATATCAGAATAAATTATGTGTGAATCTTTGGTTTAATATTTCTTTTAAACATTAGTTTTGTTTTTATTGTATTTATAAGAGATAAACAGTGTCCACGTCATGGAGGCTGCATGTCTTCTGGACTCCCAGCACCACACACCTGATCTCCGCCCCCTTCAGCTGCATCACTTCCTGATATGGCCGCTGCAGTGTGAGTGACAGGGAGACTCTGCAACATGTCCTGAAAATAGCTGCAAGTCACTGGGGTTAAACTCGCCTCCATAAATATAAGGAGAGACACGAGGGAAAACAACTTGTGTTTCTGAGAAGTCCTTTTCTCGTGTCCTATAAAACTCCAGCATCAAGAACAAATACTGTTCCACGAATCAAAAACAATCCGAGTGTACAGCAGTTTCATTCCTGAGGTGATAAAACTCATAAAGTGTGAACTCTTCAAGAGATGATCTGATCTTTGTGACGAGGTGCTTTATCCAGCTGGAAGCAGCCGTCAGAAGATACAACACCGAGGTCGTAAAAGGATGGACAGGGTCAGCAACAAGACTCAGAAGGCTGTGGATACTCAGTTGGAACTAAAGGGGCTTAAAGTAAACCACTCAAACCATGATACCACCTCTAACCTGACATGTTGCTACAAGGCAGGATGGATCCATGATTTTATCTTGACCCGATCAGCTGAATGTTGAGGCTAAAAACTCATCTGATCAGGAAACGTTCTAATCTGTTTAATTCTGATAAGTCCGAGTGAATCTCTGCTTCAGCTTCCTGTTCTTAGCTGACAGCTGCGGAACCCGGTGTGGTTCTTCTTCTTCTTCTCCTGCTGCTACCTTTGATCATCTCACACCAGTCTGCCTCGTCTCCTCTGACATCAGCAACCGATGCTCAGTTTGAACTTCAGCGAGTCATCATCCTCACATCCAGATGCTGTCCTGTGATTGGCTGATGGGGATTTTAAAAAGGTGCACCCTGGCTAACTTCTAACAACAACAAGATCTATCTGATATTAGGGATTGTGGACTCTGTGTACATGATGTTGGTGGATAAAACCACCTGCAGATGAACATCTGTAAGACCAGAGAGATGAAGACTCGTCTCAGACAGAGGAACACAGCTGCACAAGCGCTCAGGATTTTGGGAGAGGATGGAACAGTAATGTAAAACGATCCATCATTAACAGACTGGACTGGAGGAAATAACTATGGAGGATGCTTAGAAGACACACCTGATAGACAGCGGAGCGTCTGGTGTTGTAACATTACACTTAACGACACCTGCTACTATTCAGTTTTTGTCCTTTTTGCACCGTTTGCATCATATTTATCACAATTTAAACCATCTTTTTTTTGTTTTTGGCAATTTTTAAAATAGTCTACATATTAAAAATCATGCAGTTGTTTCTTTGTTTTTATTGATGTTTTTTCTCTCTTGCATATCTGACCTTTGACCTGACAGAAAAAAAGACTTGATGTGGATAGTAAAGGTTTGATGTGCATGAAATAAAAACTTCTAATACTTGTGACCTGAGAAAACAAGTCAGTCCTCACAATCTGAAGTTCCACTGTAAAATATTTGCAAAACAAGATCAGTCAGGATTTATGGAAGCTGCACAGAAAAGGAGTTTTGGCAGTGTAGAAACCTTCTGTACAGAAGAAGCTCCTGATCGTCACACACGACTTTTCACTGTCAGATTAATAATAAAATATATTCTAGTGACTTTTGGATCTTTTTCATCACCCAAAAACAAAAGATTATTTTCTTTTTATTGAGTTCTGTTCATCTTCCCTTAACACCAAACATCTGCTGCAACATTTCCACAAGAGGGCGCTTGTTAAATGGACATCAGAGGAAAGACAGTGTGCATCGTGACGCCACCTACAGGTGAGAAGTGACTGCATGAATCCTGCTGAAAATGGGGCTTTTATTTTTTAATTCTCCTTATATGGAGGTTTTTTTAATCTCTGTTGTTCATCTTTGTTCATATTTTTATTAAAAATCTATGTTTTATTACAAGCCCCCCCCCCCCCCCAGTGCCCTGCTGTAGAGGTTAGGAGTAGTAGAACCTCTCACTATAGTTTAACAGATAAACTCTTATCACTTTCCAACAGATGGGTTTCCTCCGTGTGGTGTGATCTCTTATTGGTGGATTCCTCAGTCTGTACACGGTGTTTTCTGTCAACTCAGTGTTGACTGACATGTCTGTTAGTAAAAAGGAAGCGTCCGGATTAAAAAACTGAACAGGATCCGGGAGGTTTTAAAGATGAGCGACATCACAGGACGTGAACTGACTGGAAAAGGTGATTCATACAGTTTGATGTTTATTGACTTACACAGGAACGTTTAAATGATATATTTAATTATTTAGTGCATTTTATAGATACTTTTTGTTTAGTTTTGATTTCAGAGCAGATGAAGCTTCTCATTTTTTGCATCATGGAGTCTCTCTGCTCCTGCAGGATGCTGCGCTCTGCTGTAACCTTAGGCGTCCTTCTCCTCGCCTCATCGAGTGCTCACAGATCTGTAAAGTCCTGCATCTTCTCAGTGATCAAACCCGCCGGGCTGCACGTGAACTGCAGCTCTTTAAACCTCACGGAGCTTCCTCAGCTGCCTGCAGAGACCACAGAACTCCACGTGCAGAACAACCGGCTCACCTCCGTGTCTCCAGGCCTGCTTGATAGGTTGGTGAGCTTGGAAATGGTCTCGCTGTCACCAAACCCCTTCCACTGTGACTGCAGCATCCAGTACCTGCGCAACTGGCTGCTGAAGAACAGGGCCCTCGTTTCTGAGGAGCCTCTTTGTTCCAGTCCAGCTTCTCTAGCTCAGAGAGTCATAGCTGATCTTACAGAGGACTTCTTCTCTTACTGCTCCTTTCCAATTCTGCACCGCATCATCACCTCTCGCTGTGATCACGTGATGTACAACACCATGATAGGAGTGATGCTGTTCTGTCTCATCCTTCTGCTTGTGTGGAGCTTAAATCTGGCCAGGAAATCCACGTACACCCTGTTCCTGGACCAGAGACACTCAGGACTCGAGGTGGAGTCTCTGCCCTCTCTGAGGCCTAAACACAGGAGGAGGCTGCACCCTGGACTGTCGGGGGTCTCTGAGGACTCAGACTCTTTAATGTGCTCAGAGGACTTAGAGAGACCACTTATCAACATGGACTTACTGCCTCAAGTACTAGAAGTGTTACATAAGAAGCACAATATTAAGATAAAAGCTACTTGAAATTAGAAAGTAAAACTGGATTTAAAAAAAAAACAATTAAGGAATAAAAACTGTTTTTATTTCATCTGAAATACCACGACTGTGTTTACTGAGACCTTAATTAGGTTTTTGTCATTTTTTCCAAATCCCTTCTTAGACACATCGGGAACTATTTTAACACTGTGAGTAACTTCCTCTGTTTAAATATCATTTCTGCTAATCTGCTGGAATTTCGAGACATTTCAAGAAACGTGATGCAGATGGTTCATACGAGTTGTAACATTCACACAGACACGTTTAGATTAGTTGTTAATAACTTATTGATTGCATGTTTAAAAGTCGCTTTTTACACACATCCAAACTGTTGAAAGTGTATTTCAACAGCTCTTCAATATGTTGCTTTGTTCAGAGAATAAAAGCAAAAAAGTTAGACGAAATGTTGACCGTTTACTCAGCGCTGCAGCCACAGAAAAAACAGGATTATTTTTTTCAGGCTGTTACGTGTAAAATGGAATTTCACAGTCCAGTTTGATCAGGGGGACATTTGAAGCCCATCTTATAAACTATGATGGAATTTTTGCTGCATGTGAACAGACAACATGTCTCTGGAAAACGTGCAGTGTGAGTGCAAAGTGTTATTTATTTATTTAACACGACTGAAACAGAGGCCTAGTGAGACATGTGACTTCCTGCCTCCATCTTTTACACATGATGTTTTGTTCTCTTTCAAACGTGTTTGAAAATCGCTGTAGATCTTGTTCTCTGTGCAGGTTGGACTTCCCCAATTTCTATTCAGTGTTTTATGGACAGGAACCGGTGAAACGTGAGAACCAGCTCCTCTGAGTCCGAGACCAGAACACTAGAACTCGTTCTCCTGGTTGGAGGGGAGTCTTGGGATCTAATGAAGGAGTTGAAGTAACTTGTTCACAAAGGTACAACAGATAGACTCAGGTATAGAGGCTTATGTGGTAATGTGGAGGAGGAACGTAGTCAAAACATACCATATAATATACACTCACCGGCCGCTTTATTAGGTACACCTGTCCAACTGCTCGTTAACACTTAATTTCTAATCAGCCAATCACATGGCGGCAACTCAGTGCATTTAGGCATGTACACATGGTCAAGACAATCTCCTGCAGTTCAAACCGAGCATCAGTATGGGGAAGAAAGGTGAGTTGAGTGACTTTGAACGTGGCACGGTTGTTGGTGCCAGAATGGCTGGTCTGAGTATTTCAGAAACTGCTGATCTACTGGGATTTTCACGCACAACCATCTCTAGGGTTTACAGAGAATGGTCCGAAAAAGAAAAAATATCCAGTGAGCGGCAGTTCTGTGGGCGGAAATGCCTTGTTGATGCCAGAGGTCAGAGGAGAATGGCCAGACTGGTTCGAGCTGATAGAAAGGCAACAGTGACTCAAATAACCACTCGTTAGGTAGGCAGAAGAGCATCTCTGAACGCACAGTACGTCGAACTTTGAGGCAGATGGGCTACAGCAGCAGAAGACCACGCCGGGTGCCAATCCTTTCAGCTAAGAACAGGAAACTGAGGCTACAATTTGCACAAGCTCATCGAAATTGGACAATAGAAGATTGGAAAAACGTTGCCTGGTCTGATGAGTCTCAATTTCTGCTGCGACACTCGGATGGTAGGGTCAGAATTTGGCGTCAACAACATGAAAGCATGGATCCATCCTGCCTTGTATCAACGGTTCAGGCTGGTGGTGGTGGTGTAATGGTGTGGGGAATATTTTCTTGGCACTCTTTGGGCCCCTTGGTACCAATTGAGCATCGTTACAACGCCACAGCCTACCTGAGTATTGTTGCTGACCATGTCCATCCCTTTATGACCACAATGTACCCAACTTCTGATGGCTACTTTCAGCAGGATAATGCGCCATGTCATAAAGCTGGAATCATCTCGGACTGGTTTCTTGAACATGACAATGAGTTCACTGTACTCAAATGGCCTCCACAGTCACCAGATCTCAATCCAATACAGCATCTTTGGGATGTGGTGGAAAGGGAGATTCGCATCATGGATGTGCAGCCGACAAATCTGCGCCAACTGTGTGATGCCATCATGTCAATATGGACCAAACTCTCTGAGGAATGCTTCCAGCACCTTGTTGAATCTATGCCACGAAGAATTGAGGCAGTTCTGAAGGCAAAAGGGGGTCCAACCCGTTACTAGCATGGTGTACCTAATAAAGTGGCCGGTGAGTGTATATGTGTACAGCCTGGTTAAAGAGGCCCTTCCATTAAAAACAGTTTTTCTGATGTTTCTGTTGAATATTTTAGCTCCACAGGTGTTCTTACCTTCATAGTGGGTGTGAAAACAGGTCAACAACTTCTCTTTCAGTTTTAATCTCTCAAACTACGCAGGTGGTGATAAAACCCGAGTTCTCCTGAGTCTGAACGGCCTGTATCTGTTACATCACATCTCCTTTGATCGTTAGTTTTTGGCAGCTTCGCAGTTGAAACCACGCCTAGCATGCTGCTGGCTAAAAGCTATTAGCATAAGACGTAGCAAATAGGAAGACACGACATCTGACATTGCCATTTGCAGCGGGGCAGGAAACAGTATTCTTTGCTCTCATAGGCTAGTTTGTTAGCGAATCAGAGTCCAGCAAATTCGACCAATGAATATGAACGAGCTGCTGACGAAGCAGCCGAAGCAGCGTGACGTAAGGAGCCGGAACCAGCCGAATTTTAACGCAGACAGATTGAAAGGTCTGTTAATCAGTGTTTCCTGACATTTTTTAGATATTAAATGTTTCATATTACTGGTTAATACTTAAGAAATAACCACAAAGTCCTGAAATGTGTATGAAATGGCCTGTTTAAAAGAATAAGATCCTGGATGAGATGAGCTTCTAGACGGACCCGATTCACCTCAGGAGCTTCACCAAAACAAGTCAGCTGAGGTGCTTCAACATCTGACTGAAAAGTGGGAGGGGCCTCCCTTTGGAGGTTTCCTGGAGGAGACCTTACGAATAGACGTCAGACCTAAAATGACCAAGTCACGACTTAAATAAAAACTAAAGTTAAAAAGTCCCGTGTTGTTTGAACTCTTCAGCAACTGCAAAATTGCACGTTTGTGGAAACTTTCCTGAACTTCATCATTTCACCGTTACATTTCTACACCAGCCTGATGAACAACATTCTTCAGCCGGCTGGACGTTGAGAAGAATTTGACCTTCAGTCCAATAACAAGACACTAAAATCTTCAGCAGATGTTCAGACCTTTATTATCGACAGGTTTACCAACGTAAAGATCAGTCTGTACCAAACCAGCATTCATAACATATCAGGTCTAACCTCTATGTTTTAGTAATTTGCCCAAATAAAAACAAATGAGTCACTTTAAGGGGTAAAATATAAGAATTAATAATATCTGTGATATCTGTGTCTAATTACAATTATTTTCTAATTTTAACTGGATCAGTTCTACAATAAAAAAAAAGGTTAGTAAACCTTGTGTAATTACTCTTTATCTTTTTTTTTTTAAGACTAGTGAATTACTACAAAATAAAAGCTTTAATTCAACAAATGTCATGTGAGTATTTAGAATAAAAGTTGGAGAGCACAAAGTGGAATTTCTGCTTTATGGTAAGAAGACGGTAACAATTAACATAACTGAACAATGGGTGGAAACACCTGAAGGTGACAGCGAGGCGAACCTCGGACAGATAAGACGATATTGCACATCAAACGTTACAGTAAAACTATTCTTCTCATGTTCATGCATCTGAAAGAAGAAATAAGTAAATGGAAAAAAATAAAAAAAATGTGTTTGAAATAAACTGACATAGTCTTGTAATAAATACAAGAAATAGAACATAAAATATACATGAGTGAGGTCAAATAAGGCAGTTAAAACAATCACACAAACCCAATAAGGACAGATAAAAGTAACATGTGATCAGTGTCTCTAACGTCTGTCCTGAAGCTGAATGTTTATTACGTCCCTGTTAGTTGGTTAACCGTGTCCACAGTGCTTCACTCCTACAGCAGCTGATGTAGAACTCTACAGGGAGGTGAACTTTTCCTGCTCAAAGATCAGATCCACGGCCTCGGCCACGTCCTTCACGATGTGGTCCGGTTCCACCAGCTCCGGGTCGAACCTGAAGTCCCGGTGTCCGTGGAAAACGGTTTCTTTGATGCAGCTGTTGGCGTCGGGCGGAACCTCTGCGTTGGGGTTGTACACCCCCGTGCAAACTAGGATAGACTTACAGGAAGTAGCAGAAGGCAGCGCCAGCTCACTTTCCCACAGGCTGTCCAGCTCCTCCTCGCCAGGCACGGCGGCGCCCGACCCGGTGGTGACCGCCATCTTGGCAACGGCTTTCGGGTTCTTTCTGGCTGCTTTCTCCTCCAGGAAGCGGTTGTACAGATTGGCTCCGTAGATATCAGTCATGAGGTTGTCTCTGAAAATCAAAAAGCACAAGACGTCATGTGACATGTGCGATCAGGTCTGTGTCTTCTGTCCAACTCTGCTGATGAAGGACAAACCAAACCAGGAAAAAACAGAAGTGAAACATGTTCTGAAAGTTAATGTTTGAAACATGAGAAAAGAGTTTGGAGTTCACATCTTGTCAGATTTTTAGCAGTTAAGGGATTTTTTATAATAATGACACAGATAGAGAAACCTGGTGTCTCACCCGATGGCATAAAGGGAAGTGATGGGAACCTTCCACTGCCTCTGCACGGCCTGGCTTCTGATCAGGTACTCTGCAAAATGATACGTCAGCTCGCTGGGTTTCCCCATGAGCGCCTCGTACTTCAGATCTCTGCCGGTTATCTTCTTATAGATGTTCTCTAAACACACCAGGAACGTCCCGTGGCCAAACCTGGAAACCAAACCACTGCGTCATGACAAGGACCAACAAGCTGTACCAACTCGTTTCTTTTTTTAAGGATTACCTTGGGGAATTTGCCTCAGCCATCCACATGAGGTCCATGTTACAGGCCAAAAGGGGGAGGTGGGGCGTCGTTTGGGTTTGGTGAGGACCGCTGATGTTACCGTCTGTCAACAGAACATCAACGATCAGCTGCAGGTTGGTCTCCCATCGAATCGGCTCCCCAAACAAAACCACAGCTGTACGAGAAAGTTTCAAGGATCAGATGCAAAGCTTGAGGCGTCACAAACGGATAAATGACAGAAATATGAAGGTTTGATTCTCACCTTCAACTTTAGGGAGAGTAACTACAGAACTGGACTGAAATGAAAGATAAAAACCTTCAATGTTGGTTTAAAACCAGAAAAACTTCTCAGAAATTGATATTTTTATCCGCAGACTGCTACATCTTACTGGCAGTTTGGGTCGTCTGTTATGATCCACCATGTCCAGCAGAGGGTACGACTCCCTCACCATGTCCACACTGATCACATTTTTAAAGCCCACACTAAAGACAAACAATAAGGAAGGAATGATTAAAAAGTGACGAGTCTCTAGGCTGAAACATTGAAGAATTGTTACAAATAAAAGAGATACTTTTTAGCAATTTCCAGGACGGGCCCCTGTCCAGACACCAAAACACACTTTTCGTGGAACTTCTTGAACATCCTGAGCGGACTGTGGGACATGATAACCTGGTCTTCTGCAATCTGAAGACAGAACAAAGACACAGTGAGACACTGAAAACATCTGCACACATAGCAGCCATGAATCTCAGCCTACCGGCACTCCCAGGATGTGAGACAGCTGATCTGCTTTCGTTTGACGGAGGCAGTTCCCTGCATTGGTGACAAAGATAACCGGCACCACAAACTGTCCCTGAGTGTCCACCAGTTTCTCCACGGCCTTCCTGGCTGCAGGGATCGGCATCTTTCCCCGGACCAAAACCCCATCGATGTCAAACAGCAGCCCAAAACTTGGCTGTGGCTGCAGAGGACACAAACCAAACTGTTACATGGTGTTCTGCACAAAAACAGGACAATAAAACAAAACAAGTCACTTTGCAGAGGAACATGACAGCTGTGTTCGTTTGATTATCTGTTAATAAAGGAATTATTTATTTTTATTCTCTTCTGGGTGTCATGTCCCCCCACAACTGTTGATATTTATATATTTTTAATATTTTATTGAAATATTTGCCGACAGAATGTGGAGCAGTAGAGTCTGGGGGCTGTTATGTTTTTTTTCTTTCCGGGGCAGAAAAACAAACCAACAACACGAGAGACAGAACCATGAAACATCTGCAGCCAGATGTTTCATGTGTCACGCTGTGAATGCGACGTCCGTTCGACACACAGTAACAAGCTTTCAGACAGCGGAGCGGGACGTGGGGCCTCGTCAGGACCGTATTATTCACGGTAACGTTTCCCACAGTACCTTGTTAATAGTTCCGCATAGCCCGCACCGAGACCCCGCAGTTTTCCGCCTGGTTGGACGGTTACTCAGGCTGTGCAGGCCCCGGAAAAGCCTCGGGAGTCCCCTCATCTCCTCCGCTAATCACGGGGTTTCAAAAAAAACGGGAAAAAAAAATCTTTAATATATAAATAATTAAATCAGAAGGAGCCCCGCATACAAGCCGGCTCACACCGGCCGGGCTGGCTGGCTGCTCGTTTCTTCTTCTCTGATTTCTGTTTTTTCTCTCTGTTCTGAAATGTGACTGGATTAGAGTTGATGACGTCACGTGAGGAGGAGGAGGGTCTCTGTCCTGCAGCTGCACCGCAAACCCCCGCTGCCATTTTAGACACCGAGGTGGTGTTTTAGTTTCTGATTACAGAACATGTTCCTGAGCCCAAAACACGAACATTTCAAATCAGGGTCACAACAAAAACAGGAAGGACGCTGCAGGTGGAGACCACAGACACGTTTCCGTTTGACCAGGCTGTGTAACACCTACACCTACACTGCTGAGCCTTAACCCATTAGCAGGACCAGGATCTGCTTCTGCAAAGCTGGTGGTGTGGAGACCTCTGACCAAACAGACTCCATGAGGGTCCCACGTCCTCTGGTGGCTCCAGTGAAGCTGGATTTGTACATCACGTAGTTAAAAATCACTCTATAACTTCCTGTTATTTCAGGACCTGGAAGTGGACCCAGATCTGTTTGAATGTCAGGATTGAATTTACCTGAACTTTCACTGGATCATTAAGATATATAATTCAGGATCATCAGCAGAAAAACAAACACCTGTAAAGAAGATAAACCCATCAGCTGTTCAGTGAAATCAGACAAATAAAAGCTTCTCCCCGTGCTCCTCCAGCTTTATTGATAGTTTAAAATTACATTTCTATTTTTTTAGGACTTCAGTTGCACTTTCCTTCCGACTTAAAAACTGAGTACAAGCAAATGGTATTTATACAGTAGTCTAAGTGATATTGTACAAAAATAACTTTTTTGATTTCTGTGAAAACATTTGTCATTCCCAAATAACTCCTAATTCTGTTCTGACAACTGCTCTTGGTGTTAATTTTTTTGCCAAGGTAGAAACAAACAAAAAAAAAAAAAGATAAACAGAAAAACAAAAATAATCTAAAGCCATTTTAAAAGAAAGATCTACCTCGGACTCCACGAGTTTTAAATTGTAAACAGATTTCTATAAAAGAGCATGTTTCTTTTATTTCCTCCGAAATGGTTTCTATCTTAGCGTAGTTTATCGCCCACTTGTAGCTGCTTGAAGGGCTGAAAAGCATCATGTTGTGAACTGTTTCCATGTCAAACTCTCTTGGCCAACTCATATTTCCACTAAAACAAACCAAAATAACCACACTCGATGGATGTTTGGTTTCCATTTACACCTTCTTCCGTCTCATTTTTAGTGAGACGCATGTCCAGAAGCTCAGAGGTCCTACAGATTCCCGTATGTTTAGTCCCGTTTATTCCTTGCTGATAACCAGTGGCCTGGAAAGGGGGGGTGGGGGGTCGTTAACAAAGCATTATACATAACACCGCTACCAAACTAAAACTTTTTTTTTGTACTGAATGCAGAAAGACATTTTGTTTTTTCACCCCTTTCATTTGTATTACATGACGAGAGGCTCACAGGCCTGGGACTAGCCTCTGTTAGCCAACCTTTGGCCAGTGAAGAGGATTCAGAGAAAATAATACAACCAACCATCAATCTGAAAAAAAAAAGGAGGGGCAACAGAGGGCGCTGATTATGCGGTTGCTTCGATGGTGCACTCTTTTGCGAGGTGGCCTGCCTTTCCGCAGTTGTAGCAGTTAGTCTCGCTGGCTTTACTGCAATGCACAGCAACGTGACCAATCTCACCACACCTGGGGACAGAAACAGGAGCTCAGTGATTGAACTGGATCGAAAGGGGAAACAACTGATGGGATTAAACCACAACTCACCTGTAACATTTCACCTTGTCACAAAGCTTCTGGATGTGGCCAAACCCACCGCAGGAGTAGCACTTCTGCTCGTTGGCATGATCGCAGTCCCGGGCCATGTGACCAGCTTTGCCACAGGTGTAGCAGAGCTGCTCCCTCTCCTTTCTGGGCTCCTTGCAGTCCCGGGAAATGTGACCACTCCTGTGGCAGTTGTAGCATGCTTAACATGCAGAAAATGTATTAGTTCATTTTGAAAGTGTAATGAAACCCTTTATGCAGAAGTGTGTGTGGAAGGAAGAAAATTAATTTATTAATGATACACACCATCCTCAGTCTGATCGCAGTCCCTGGCCATGTGACCCTGGTCTCCACACCGATAACAAAACAACTCTGTGATCACATTAAACAAATAAAATGAATTTATGACATAATAATCCTTTTATCCAGAATGTAGACAGAAAAGCCCACATTACCCTTTCCTCGTCCCCGTCCCCTGCCACGTCCACGAGAACCACTGGCATTAGGACAATGCTTAACCCAATGTCCAGATCGCCCACATCCAAAGCATTCACTGTTGCTGCTCATCTCCATTACCTGAACAAAACACAGAAACTTCTTCTGACACGTACAAGCACCTCAGACATAAATCTAATCTCAGATTCAAAGTCTATCAGACTGTAACTGACGTGGCTATTTGCACAGGAGAGACAATTGTCATTCTTAAAAATAATTTAGGAACTATTTTGTGTCCAAAATGCCAATAATTTAAGTCAGGCATGGGGGGTACATCAGTACCTGCTAGAGTCAGACTAACTGATGGACTACCATGAGGTTCTAATCTAAAACAAGCGGGGGGAAAGTTCACAGACCATCTGACTAACTTTAGAACTAACTTACAGAACTTCATCAGTAGGCTCATGCTGTGATCGCGATAGGGCAAACTTCTGTTAGCTGAACAAATCCGGCCAAGAAACGCCTGTCAATAAAAAGCCTACACATTTTGAGATCGTGGAATAACGCAACAAAACGTGGCAGCTAAAAATAAACTTCTCTGAACAGCTACACGAGACTGGACTTTCAGTCCAGGTAACATGACACTTTCTTCTACAGCGATTCACGGGGTGGTTTGAGACGTATTCAGAGAAGTACATTCAAATATTCCATGTTATATGTCCATAGTTTGCGGCTACTGAGAGCCAGATGAATGGCCATGATATGAGCATGCTGCCTGGGATAGCGGGTCGCATCGTGTTATTATGCATCGACTGAACAGCAACAAAGTCGATGTGTATCTAAATGTATCATAGCTCGACTCTTTAAATTATCTAAACTAATTACTTATTTCAGTAAATTGTCCGGAATACGTGGCTCTAATTGTTCATAAGCTTGCAAAACGCAAAAAAGAGCAATCAAATGCCAAAGGTTGAAGCTCCGCTAGCGTTGGCCTAGTCACGTTGATTTTTCTGCGCACTCGCGAGACACGGCTGTTTGTTAGCTGCTAGCAATGCTAGCACCACTACCTCACGACCAAGAAACACGGTTTAGTCGACGATCAATTCCAGCTTCGCGAGACGAACGTTGCGATTAATCACTCATATTGATAAATGTCCGCAATGAAAGGGTTTTTATGGACGTTCAAGGGGAAAAACATTAAAAAGATAATTTCCCGCCAGGGCGCACACATCAAAGTGACGAGCTAATGTTAGCAGGCCGGACTGAGGATCCAATGCTGGGTAGCGACAGCAAACAAAATCAAACCAACGCGTATTTAAGGAATACACGTTTTTAAATGATTACTTTTCTACTGTTTTCACTTTGAACACACAAAAGTTGCAAAATTTGTTGATTTAAAACGTCTCGATATTAGAATAATTTAATGCCATTTTATTGCTTACCTTTACGGCTACCTAGCTATGTCACTGTTTACGCCTCCTTTGCGCTACATGCGGTGCCAGCAGGAGTTCCTGAATTGTCATTCGCATTATCCAGTAAAAACCCGCATAGTCATTGGTCACAGACTCCGTGAATAGCCAATAAGATGAGTTGATGTCCGGGCACCGCCTCTATGAATTGGCCAATTGTAGATATGGAACGCCCCTCCCTCCCTTTTTGTTCCCTTAATCGGCTGCTTTTATTTCCCTCCGTTCTTCATCCAATATTTAAAAGTTACAAACGAGAAACACTGGGCTGGGACCTTAAAAAATAAGGAGTACATGTGAGCCACAACTTCCACTATGAGGGTGACTGATAATAACCTAAAAAAGCCAATAATTCACACGGTAAGAGTCACAGGATAAAAAGCACAAAGGCACTGGTTCTCAAAGTTTGTATCAGTGGGTCGTAAAACCCTGTTTCACATTATGTCCAGCAATAAATGAAAATTTATAGATTTACATTTAATTTATTTTACAGTTGTAGCAAGTGGTAAAAAATAGTGAACAAATGAACAAAAATAGTCAAAATGTTTGTTGAAGGTTGGAGGATTTGTCATTAATTACTGTTAACTGATTAATTAGTCCAGTTTCCACATTTCAACCAGTGTTAGTCCCTGCCACAGAGGTTGAAGCTGAAAACTTTAAATAACTGTGTTTTTACACAAAATTGAATAAAACTCCAAGAGGTACCAATTAACGTAGTAAGTCTCAATAAAATGATTTGAGATACAGTTGCGTGTTTACAGTTGATGAAGCTTTCCATTAGGAACATACAGGAATGTGTGGAGATGATATCACATTAATTAGAGTCAGATCTTTCAACAAATATCTGTATTTCTGTGAATCCAATTAAATCCTTTCTATTTAAATATACACAAATTCTAATTCATGTCTTATAGTCTCAGTTTTTAACAAAGTAATTGAGAAATGTGATGTTTTTAACTTAGTTTCTTATAAATATGTACAATAAAGCAACATTAAGTACACTTTTTCTATATTTACACAAATCTAAAGTACCAGTTTATTTCATTATTTTATTTTGTGACTTATCAAAGTGAAAAAAGCACAAAAAATAAACTAAAAACTCCTTAGAAGTTTTTGAGTTTAAATTTTCACCCATCTGATTTCTACTCTGTTCTGACTGAATTCAGCAGGACTCATGATGATGGTTCACAGGAGCTGGAGGCATCTCAGCTAACCAGCCCAAGTGCTCAGTGCACAGATCAATAGATGGAAGTGATGCTTTCATCACTCTTAAGGTGGAATTGTCTGCAAAGCTCAGAGAATAAGTTTTCTATCTTCTAAAATTTTAATTTACTGGATTGCAAAGCTTAAACTTGAGCAATTAAAGCGATCAACCAGTAGTGTATTTGTTTCTGAATTATTTTAAATATGTTGGATATCCCGTTCTGGCTTGAACACAAGTAGCATGTGGAGTGGGATACCTTAAAATGCTCTACAATGACCAAGCCCTGCCCTCATCTTCGTAGAAACAGTATTTCGTGTTTCTGGTTCTTGTCAGATTGAATATGTGTTAGCAAATGGCACTTTTAGTAGATATGCTGGTATTTACGTGGTCGTGATATGAGGACTGAATGTAAAATTTGCAGTTAAGCTGGAACGGGACACAGGTTTGTTTTTTGATCTCTTGCTAAAACTGTCTGAATCTGCTTTAATGGAAACATTATATGTTAAACCCATCAGGACACATAAACCAGGATGTTAATGAGTTTGTTTCAGTTCTAGATGGTGTCAAGATTTGGGGACCTCAGGGGACCCAGAGCATGATTCCATAGAGATGGTGAACACATGAGAGTGAGATTGGATGTTTGTTATTTTTAACGTGTTCTAAGGGGGATGAAAAAGAATGTTGTTGATTGTTGGAAATTGTCCTAATGTTGAAGGAAAACGTGTTAAAATCAAATGTAAATCAACAGTTAATGTGTTTCTGCCACCAAACTTTAGGGGAGTATTTTGCCAGAGTAACATGCATAAGATGTTATTCATATTTATTGTCTTTAAAAGAAACAAGAACAAAGAAACGTAAACATTAGAAAATATACTTTTATTAACCACAATGCTGCAGTGTCAACCTGCCACCAGGAGATGGCGCCCAAGGACACAACTGGAACTATACTAATTTTATCTCAAACCGGTAGTTGTAGATGTACATGCGCTTCAAAAGAAACTACAAATAATATTCTACAAAGGGTACATTTAAAAACTACAATTTCATGCGTAATGACGTTTTTAAAACACAACAATTATAATATAACAATCATGATGATGTGAAGAAGAAGAATCCCAGCATATGAGGGGTACATTTTCAAAGGAACAGACAGGACCTCGAAGTTTGTATACGTTATATATGAATATAATAACATGCAAACGTTTTAAAAATCACCCGCGTGTTTTTTTAAGAGCTAAAATAACAATCTCACCTAAATGGGAGGGCTTAAAGTGGGAGCTGTAGTTGCGCAGAGTCAGAGATGCTTGCAGGTCTTGTTATGACTGAAAGGTCCTGTTTCAATCACTGGCGTCAGACGGACGCACAGCAACAAGCCGAGCTGCTTCACCTTCTCCTAAACAACTAAATATCGATTGAACAGCATCACTTCAGCGAGCAATTTTATCGGAGTTACACTTTGAAAGTGCTTTTCTGGACTCGAAGAAAAGTCCTCGTCGTGTTACTTTCACGGACCGACGGATTTTTTCTCATTTGCCACGTCCGGGATTTAAAACCTTTCCTGTCCAAGGTTTTGGTTCGTTAGAAGAAAGACCCACTTGTGACCTTCATTCAGTGCAACATTCATCGGACTCAGAACATTTTTAAACAACTTGTATTTTTTGAAACCAGCTTCGACTGTTTTTTTCCCTTTTCTCCTTGAATGCGTTTCAAATATGATGATGTCACCGACTCCACTTTTTCCTAAAGTTATGGCGGAGCACAACTTTTTTAACTTGTCTTGGTGAGCATGTAAGCAGCCCTGTTCCACTGACTTGATCTTAAAACGCGTTAGTTAAAACCTGTAATAGATAAAAAACAGCTTCTCGAAGGCGCAGAAACAAGAAATACAAGTAAAACCGTGCAGAGAAAAAAAAGAGCTGTGAAGTTTAACGAAACAGTCTCGAGGGCCTTTAGGCTGTAGGACTTTTTTTAATTTGAACTACCGAACTTCATAAAAATAAACCAAAAACACACGCGTAGCGACTTATTATCCTTTTTAAAGTGTTAAAATTTCACAGGAATTTCAGAGGAAGCTGTTTTGTGTTGAAATGCTGGTCATAATAACCTCATGTAATGCTAACAAGCTGACATTGTTCTCATTTACAGCAGTTTAAATGCAACTTAATGTAAATCTGATAGATTGCTGCATTTGTAAATTCAGTGTATTTGTCTTTGATGGATCCCTGCAGTTGTTTCGAACACAGTTGCAGCAACATGGTGTTAAAGATCCATAATGTCTGCTCAGATGTTCTGCACAATTTAAAAATCAACAGCTAACTTAGTAAATACATTGTTAAAGTTATTGGTAATAGGTCAATTCTCTCCTGAGGGTCTGCAGATCTTTGTAGGGCGGTCATGAGGTCTACATGCAAGAAAGTTAACGCCAAATATAAACAAACCTTTGTGTGTAGAAGTTTGGTTTATGTGGGAACAAAGCAGATGAAGTGGTGTGTTTGATGGTCTAGTCTTCTGTTTGAGGAAGAGCATAAAGCTTTAAGTTAACTCTTGTGCTTGTTTGTTTAGTTCAGACACTATGTGACCCTGCAGCTTTTTGCATGTTTAGTAACAACTGCTGCTTTTATTTCCTGGTTTGTTTTTGTCCTGGTTTGCCTCCACCTGCGCCTGAAGTGGCTTTGGTTAGTAGCATAATCCATGTGCGTTGATCTAGTTGGGATTACATTTAACGTAACCCTGATCTCTTGTTTTGCTGCATTTTTCTGTGCAGATAAATCTAGTCAGTGGTGTAAATACAGACCTGTAGTCGAGGCTGCTGGTGCAATTAGAGTTGAACTAAATTGCTTATTTGAGCTTCTGTAAACTGAGAGTAAAAGTGATTTTATGTCCTGAACACATTTCTTTACCTTTCTTCACATTGAAAAGTTTATGTTCTATTTTTCTGCTGAATCTGTGCATGACTGATGTTCTCGGTAAAAAGAACGAGAGCCAGTGTGACATTTCTTTAAAAATTACCGTTTCAGACCGCTGTGAGCGTTTAGTTTGGCTAATGGATAATCTCCAGGGAGCGTGGAGGACCCTGAGCAACGGTTTTGGAATGAAGGACTCTTCGTTTGAGAGCCCATGCCTTTCCCCGACCATGGTCCAGGGTTTTTCCTGCCAGCGACGCTCCTCAGATGACAGCAAGGTGCCCGACTCAAAGGCTGGGAGCACAATCCGTGTCTACCTCCCGAACCAGCAACGCACAGTGGTGAGTAGATGTTCGGTCGAGTCTGCACACTCAGAGTAAATTCTCACAGTTTCAATCAGTATTATTTATACTTGTTCTATGTTTCAGGTAAACGTGCGACCAGGTATGACTCTGTACAACTGTCTAATTAAAGCCCTGCAGGTGCGAGGACTGCAGCCTCAGTGCTGCGCCGTCTTCAAGCTTATTCAGAAAAAGTAAGTTCAGAACGTGATCGATGCAGATTCATCTCCAGCAAGAAGGAAATCTCATCGTGTCGTGAATCCTTTCTTCTCTTCTTTTTAATTTCTCTCATCAGTAAAAAATCCCGGATGGATTGGAACACAGACTCCACCTCGCTGATCGGGGAAGAGCTGCTGGTCGAGGTTTTAGATCACGTTCCACTGACGACGCACAACTTTGTAAGTACCCGAAGCGATTAGCGACACTCGCACCTCCTGACTGATATCGCCACATAAATAAATTCACAATGCTCTTATTTTTTTTAATTTCTTGTGTCATCTGCAGGTTCGGAAGACGTATCTAAAACTGGCATTCTGCGATATTTGTCAGAAGTTTCTTTTAAATGGATTCCGCTGTCAAACGTGCGGCTACAAATTCCACGAACACTGTAGCACCAAAGTTCCGACCATGTGTGTGGACTGGAGCAACATCCGGCAGCTCCTGTAAGTCCACCACAGTCACGTCTATAATATCTCAGACTGTAGCCGTCCAAGTTAGCTCAGCGCACAGGAAAACATTGACATAAGTGGTGCAGAAGAAAATTTAAGATCCAATTTGTAATTTGAACAGTACAGAATTTGGATGCAGTTATTTTACCCTCAGCAACATATTCTCCACTCAGAAACTAATAATTTGATTAAATAATAAAAAAAAAGTGGTTGCATCTAATCCAGAATTCACACTGCTGCAGAGTGAAGTAAAAAGGAAGCTCCGCTGGTGTCACCCTTCAGATTAGGTCTGGCTTATTTGCACAGTTTTGCATACTTGCTCTGTGAAAAGACGCCTTTTAGTTGTATTTTGCATGCAGGCTGTAGGACATACAGCAATTATATGGAGATTTTTATCATTAACCGAGACCAGAAAACCCCCGACAGCCGCTGAGCTTCACAGTAGTTTCCTGTTTAGAAGCTGAGTTGCAGTTGTTTTGTTTCTGTCGTCAGGTTGTGTCCAACACCCGGAGGTGAGAGCGGTGCCCCGTCGCTGCCGCCGCTGACGTCTCGCCGCATGAGAGAATCCGTATCGCGATTTCCAAGGTGACCTTATTTATCTGTCCTCGGTGCATCGGAGGTGTTTTTGCGGAACTGAGCTTTTTGTTTTGGGTGAAAAAAGCAACAAAGAGTGTGTTTTAATGCAAATATACTACAAAATAAAAGTCCTGTGATGTTGTTCTTCTCTGTGGGCCAACTATGAAACATATCATGATGTAAACCAGTCAGATGAGATGTTTAGATAAAATTGTTAAATAAAATAGCAGCACACATGGTTTTTAAATGAGGATCAATTGTATTTTGTACATTTTATTTTGAAGAGACATCTTTTGCTTCAGGGAGGCTTGTCAGTGGAAAGAATGATGCAACAGGGTGTGAAATAGTTTTGGGTGTTTTGAGAGCTGATAAAGTTCTTAAAAACAGACTTTGGGTTGCTAAATAAGATCTCACAGAGAGTTGAGTTGTTCTTCAGTTTCCTTTTAGGAACTTATTTGTTTTGAGAAAGAGAAATTGTGTTTCTGCTCTCGATGAAACAGACGATCCAACATGCTTGTGAATATTTTAATATACAGAAATCAGAAGGTTGAACTTGTGGTTAAACACTTGTTGTTTTGGAATTAACACATTTGGCTGGTAGGCTTTGTACTCTTTAAAAGAGCCAATGTTGATTTTGGCTAAATGCCACTTCTGGATCAACTTAACCAGAAATGGCTCAAGAGGAAGATCACAGCAAATATTAACCAATGAGTTACTTCCCTAAAAGCTTCTATCTTTCAGTTTTAGTACTTTATGCTTAGTACACAGTACAGCATGTGTATGGTATGTCCAGCTGAAAGACGTGTCAAATCAGACAGTTAATGAATGTAGCAGGAATTAAACTGGTAGCATTTACCACACGTGGCTAAAATTAGCATTTTACAGCCAGTAGAAGTTTGTTTTTGAAGGCCAGACGCAACAAAACTCGGTGTTTGACTCTCGTCCTCCCTCTCAGCTCAGCCCACAGAAATTCCACCCCCTTCGCCTTCAACTACACCACGTCATACCCGCCCACAGGCTGTGGTCTCTCCCAGAGGCAGCGCTCCACCTCGACACCCAACGTCCACATGGTTAGCACGACTCTGCCGTTAGACAGCAGCACGATCGAGGTAACTACACACCGCTCCGAGGCCGCCACTCCTCAACAGTCACCTGTATTAAATTGTTGTCCTCCTACATGCACCACGCAGGCATTTCAACTATTTTGTCCCTTTTTGTTTTAAGGGATTCACCTGAACACGAGGCTGAGAATGTTTCTTTTATTATGCAGATCTTATTTCAGCAGTTTTTTTAATGCTCTTGCACATTTCCCACACTTCCCCTTTGTTTAGTTCCACTTTAGGCTTTACCGCCACCCGTACTCTTGCATAATCAACTCACATTCTTTTTCCTGATTTGTACTTCACTTTTATTCTTTTCAGGTAGAAAACTTTTTTTCTCCCTTTCATTATTCCACCCTCACTTTCCTTTGCTCTGTCCCTTTTCCCTTCTGTTGTGTTGTACCTCATTGGAGAGTAGCTAGACTGCCTGAATACCTCCCCCATCTCCTGGTGCCACAGGTTCTGGTTGAAGAGGAGAGTAGGTATTGTGCACTTCTCCCAGTCTTTTGTTGAGGCCACACCTGAGAGTCCAGGAAAGGTTAGGAAGCAGAGTCTCTGAATCGCATGCCCTGCAAGCTGTCAATCTGCAGCCATCAGATCATGAGTGGCAGCACGGTGTGCAGTTTATCATTCTAAAACGCCCATCGATTCTAATCTGGGTTTTCTTCTGTATTTATTTTAGGATGCAATGCGCGATCATGACTCTGGTAAGTATTTGCTCTGTTGTTTGTTGTTTTTCATGCATTTTTGTGCTGCATCACATCTTCTTCACTCTCTCTGCGTTATCACGGGTGTCACGTCGTTGCGGTGTTTAACTGATCAGATGGGCTCAGTGTTCGAGCTTGACTGAGATAATAGTGGTTAAGATGTTCCAGTAAACAAAGTATTATGAGGATCAAGATGACAGAACAGAAAGAGTTTACAGTCACTGTCCAGGTCAGAGACGTTGACGCGAAAACACTCGTGTTTTTAAATAAAGCTGTAGAAACTCAATCAGAGGCTGAATCTGGTCATTAAAGATAAACATAACGACTATTTTGAGTCATTGTGTCTTTAATTAAAACATATTCTGTTTATATTTCTGAAGCGGGAAGTTCTCCCAGCCAGAGTCCAACAGGCTGGTCCCAGTCCATGACCCTGCCACCGTCCCAGCGTGAAAAACTCGCATCCTTCAACACTCAAGAGAAGAATAAGATCGTAAGTTCTGCGTTCCGTTTTTTCCGTGTGGAATTTCTGGCATCTCACACAAATGTGTGTATGTGAAACTTTTGACTTCCTGTTCATCCAGAGGCCTCGAGATAAACGAGATTCTAGTTATTACTGGGAAATTGAGGCGTCCGAGGTCTGTTTGCAGTCCTGCATCGGTTCAGGTTCCTTTGGAACGGTGTACAAAGGAAAATGGCACGGTAGGAATGTATTTCACATTATGAGCTGCACGTCAAGTGGGATGTCTTCACTTTGACAGACTCATGAATGAAAGTCAGAATCCTACATGTGGAACAAACCTGCTGTGTTTTTGTTGCAGGTAACGTAGCGATAAAGGTTTTAAAGGTGACCAACCCGACACCGGAGCAGTTTCAGGCCTTCAGGAACGAAGTGGCTGTTCTGAGGTAAGAAACAACCCAAACATGCACTTATTTCTTCATCATCAACTACAAAACGTTTTCCTGTTGCCTCTCTGCTTCGCATCGCAGGAAAACCCGACACGTGAATATCCTTCTGTTTATGGGCTACATGACGAGGGACAACCTGGCCATCGTGACCCAGTGGTGCGAGGGCAGCAGCTTGTACAAACACATCCACGTCCTGGAGACAAACTTTAAGATGATCCAGCTCATTGATATCGCCAGACAGACGGCTCAGGGCATGGAGTAGGTTCAGGAAATGAAACAAGCATCATTGCTAACATAAATACAAAATGACTCATTTATTCTAAAATTTGACTCTTTTTATTTTATTTGATTTTTTCTTCAGCTATTTACATGCAAAAAACATCATTCACCGAGACATGAAGTCCAACAGTATCCTTTTCTTTAGATTGAAGTCTGGATTTACAGGCAGTACATGAAACACACTACATCTCCTCCGTAGTTTGATCCCTTGACGTCAGCGCAGACATCTTCTTGCATGAAGGTTTAACAGTAAAAATTGGGGATTTTGGTCTCGCCACAGTGAAGGCCAGGTGGAGCGGCTCACAGCAGGTGGAGCAGCCTTCTGGATCCATCCTTTGGATGGTTAGTTACTGCTTCCAGATCCACCAGAACACGTTCTGAGTTAAAATATCAGAAATATTCTCATTATTGTTTTTTTTCAGGCTCCCGAGGTCATCCGGATGCAGGATAACAATCCCTACAGCTTCCAGTCGGATGTGTACGCCTACGGAATCGTTCTGTTTGAGCTCATGACCGGAGAGCTGCCGTACTCCCAGATAGGAAACAGAGACCAGGTAAAGTCTTCTTCACGTGTCCAGCTGTGTGTTCATGTCTACCTCATCACACCACACAGACCTGCAGCCCCACAATCAGACATTAGTCCAGGTCCTTGCCTGGCTCATGGTTCAGATCCAGCTAAGAAGGTGGTGAAAAGTCTGAAGGGGGGGTGCAGAGCTGGACTAAGGCCCGACATGCGACACAGGTGGACACCGCGGAGCCACTGACCTAATTTTAGCCCTCGTAATACAACCCTGTGTGAGAAAAGGGGGTCTGTGGGTGAGTGTTTGTAGCTTCTTGTCCTCTCAAGCTGACAGATTCGTACTGGATTATTATTCCCTACTTTAAAACCAGACTAACGTTCTGGATTGACGGGTTCTTGGTTCTCCTTGAGCCTGCAGAATGACTTTGCACTCAGCTGATCTGGCTGGAGCAACGAGTTCTTCTGTCACCGCTGCACCGTCCTGCTCTCATGCCTTCACAATAGCGCCGGTGTTTTAGATGTCTGTCACCTTAAACTCAGCAGCCATATTTATAAAGTATGTTTGGGAATGACTGCTGATTCATGATAGATCAGATGCAGCTGCTCTGACCTCAGTTGTTTCAGGATTTTCAGATGGGATTAGTTTACCTCTCAGCCTCATCGACTCTTTACGGCTCCACTTTTTCAGATTATATTCATGGTGGGACGAGGATATTTGGCCCCAGACCTCAGTAAACTCTACAAGAACTGCCCTAAAGCCATGAAAAGGTTGGTGGCAGACTGCATCAAGAAGACCAAGGATGAACGGCCGCTCTTTCCGCAGGTGGGTCTCTAACATCAGCTCCACACGTCGAGCCTAATCACTCAGAGAACTCATCTCTCCTCTAATATCCCTCCTTTTAGATCCTGTCCTCCATCGAGCTCCTCCAGCACGCTCTGCCCAAGATCAACCGCAGTACCTCAGAACCGTCGCTGCACAGAGCCTCGCAGACCGAGGACATCAACACGTTCGCCCTGACCTCCACCAGACTGTCTGTTTTTTAAGTTCTGGGACAGAAACACATCTGCTCCTCGTCAAAAACATACAGCTTGTTGCATCAGCTGAGATACAAGCACACAAAAACACATTCACTCTGTCCTGAAGACTTTTTGTTTTCAAGCAACAACCTCCACTCGGTTTCTGCAATGTTCCACCTCCGGTCATCACGAAGCGGTCTGATATTATCCACCTAGTTGCACAGTAGCAGAGATTTAGTCTTAAATAACAACATAGACATGGGAATATATATATTTTCGTTAACGTCTTTTTAATTGCCTTTATTTTGGGATTATTTGCGATGAGTTACAGCCTGTCTGACAGCAAGTGTTCTCCTCTTTAAGGGTCTGTACCATCAGTATCATGAGCTCAACAGGTGTCTTACATATTTAAAGTGATTCGGGAACTAATTTGTCTTTATCGTGTCGCAATGAAGAAATGTTTTATCGTGAACTTGGTGAGAAAGCTGTCTATTTGCTATTTTAATAAAATTAAGTTAAAACGTATTGGCTGAAATAGATGGAATATGTTTCTTCTTCTGGGATTTTTAAGTGGAAGCTGGTGATAATCTCCTTCGTGAAGTCCTACACACGTGCAAGACTTTTAAAGGGGTTGGGATGTTTGTTTTAGCGCCGTGGCAACATGGTGGAAACCTCACAGGGGATCCAATCCACATAAACGCCGCTGAGGGATTCTACCTTTTGGCTGATGCCTCTGTGTGCTGTACGGTCGCTGGCACGCTCAGTGGAACAACAATCCATCAGCAGGCGGGGGAGCGAGCGGTGGAAACGGAGAGGACACGTCCTGTGGGACATCACTACTACATGCTCAGGTTTACGGTAAATACAGGAAGATTTATGTTGGGAGCAACTTTTTTAGAAATGGTTTGCAGACTTTCTTAAATTTTGGATAGATTTATAGACGTAATCATTAACATGTCAGTAGAGATTTGAGTTCTTTCAGGTCTGAGTGAGAGAGGTTAATAACAATATGAGTCATTAGTTAACCGCTGGGTGTTTATTTTTAAAACAGCTCGTGCTAAATGTTTTTATCTGATCTTTATCTTATCCGTGTCCTACTTTCACGTCATGCAACAGCTCCATCTACTGCTGATTCTTACAGAAAATAAGATGCTGGAAGGAGTTCAGAAGTTTCCTGTGCTTTACGTTACAGATTCATTTCAAAATCCTGATCCTTGAAGAACAGCATCCTGCACGATGGTCCAGCACACCTGAGTGAATCAGTGTGTGATCAACAGGTTTATGCAGACAGGAAATGCAGGGAAACAGCCCAAACCTGCAAGACGGTGTCCATGACAACCAGGAATAGACTCTGATTGTCCTGCTTTCATTCCACCTGACTCGTTTCTAGTAGAGGCCAGTCTTTCTCCTGTGACTCAGAACTTTAAAAATATTTAATACACCAACTATTTTATGCAGTGAAATATATTTTTTCCCCTTTCAAATTCAAATCTTCAACATTTCAGTGAGCCAAAAGATTCAGGTTATTTTTAAGTAAAAAATGTTAAAATATTTTTCAGTTTTTTTAAAAAGATTTGTTGTTGTTTTACTTTTTTTTGTGATTTTCAATGTTGGAGGTTTAAATTTGACGTGTTTTAAATAAACAAACGTTCAAATCCACAGAAAACCTTCCTGAACAGCACGAGTGTCTGAGGACTCGATTAATGTACCTACCTGTGCTCAACATGACACACGTTACACGTGATTAACATACAGCAAAAATCCTTTTTGCAACGGCCCCTCTGTGACGCGTCGTTTAGCTCATCAAACTAATCAGAACCGATCTCTAATTCTCCAGACTGAGGTCCTTTTGTTACATTAAACTTACAGTCAAAAAGCTTCAGACCATCTGAACCCGTGTGAAATCTGAGTAATTAATTTTCTTCTGTTGTTTTTGATCATAATGAATATCAGAAATTATTGATTTCTTATATTCCTAAAGTATGAAGCCATGTTGCTACACAGTGTGTCACAGCATCCTTCTGCAGCTGGATGCCAGAACGTGCAGAGGTTGTTTAACTTCTGCTGCTAAGTGAAATTTCACCGAAGTGGTCACGGGGTAACCATAGCAACTAAAATGCTGCAGGCCTCAGGTGTATAAAGTCTACCAGCAGGTGGCAGCAAAACCTCTGTTCGTCTCTTGTTAAATCTTGATTTTATTTTCATTTTGATCTTTTTTTCAGTCTCTTTAATAAGAAGCATTTTATTGACTGAAAGTCTCAGTTTTTTTCCCTCTTTTGACTTTGACTTTGGTCAAATATTAATAAATTTCTAATGATGTAATGACTCTTCTGTCTTCAGTTATAAGCAAGTCCCCATCTATACCATAAAATACTATGAAAATATAGATGTTTGAATGATAGTCATGGTGTCAGTCTCATTTAATTTTAATTTACAGACACTTTTTTTAGTTCAATCCATGTTGTTTTATGTTGTTTGACATCATTTTCTTGTGAAACTGTTTATGTCAGGAAACCTTCCCGATCTCCTGGACAGAAGTCCTCGTCCTCTGATGTACTTTCAGCCAGATGGCCCACTCTGCACTGAGCCCCCCCCCCCGTAGGGCACAAGTTGTTTCATGTTGTGCGGCAGCTTGGCAGACAGCTGGGTGGAGAGTCTAGACAGAAGCTCCTCAGCTGGAACTTCAAAAACTCACATTTGTTAATGTGCTCTTCAGAACCTTTTACAAGCTGCGGGCAAAACCCACATCAGCCCCATCTGGACATTTAACACATACATTTTGCTGAACATATACTTATAAGTGGGGGTGCTTGGTGATTACCTTTTATAAAATAAAAGACAGGATTATATCGACGTATATTTGTGTAAGTGTAAATGTTAAAGATCGCAGGACATTGAAGTCTCTATGTTTCTCTCAGAATAGTTTGATTAGTTTACAGCATCATGCCACAAATAAAATCCTAGTTCAAGAGGTAAATATATTATTTGTCTGTTTTAGTCTGGCCCTGTGATGGACTGTCAACCTGTCCAGGGTGTCCCCCTCCTCTTGCCCAATGACAGCTGGAGATAGACACCAGCTGACCCTGAACAGGAAGAAGCAGGTTCAGAAAATGGATGGATGGTCCTTCAGACTAAAACATTATTATTATTATTAACTTTGAGGGCTGCATGGTGGTGCAGTTGGTACCATTGTTGTCTTGCAGCACAAAGGTTCCTGGTTCTAAACCAGATGGAGGTTTTTTTGGTTGGAGTTTGCATGTTTTCCCAGTCTGTATGTGGGTTTTCTCTGAAGACTCCAGTTTCTTCCCACAGACAAAGAATATGCAGGACAGGTTAAATGTCAAAACTAAATTGGTCCTAAAGAGTCTGTGTGAATGATTGTCTGTCTCTGTCCCTGTCACGGACTCGCAACTTGTCCAGGTGTGGCCCCGCCCCTCCACCCACGACCATTTGGGATAAACACCAGCTCCTTGACAGTTTATTTTTGAGAAAATACTAAGTAAATATAAAATAATGTTTTTCAAGTAAAAAATAAATGGAAAAATAAAAGATCAACGTATGATAAAACCATCAGCAGCTCTGAAGTCCTTCAGTTTTTCTCTGTAACAGTCAGTAAACAGATTTCTGTGGGTGTAACGATCAGGTCAGGTCTGTGCTGGACCCCTAAAGTCAGCATTAGAAACACTGATCATCCTTAAGAATGTTCGTATAACAGTGAATACATGCTTCAAATCTGATCCTGTTGTGTGTTCATCCAGATTATAATCACATAGTATAACACATTTTTAATATTGAAGACAAACACCAAAAAGGTTAAATGCACAGATAATACAGCAGGGATGCAACATAATAAAAAGTATAATAAAACCAGAGTGCTGTTTGTGTACAAGGAACTGACTTGTTCTTTGTTGTTCTAACTTAAAAAAAAAAACATCAAAGAGTTGCTAATAACTCAGACCAATCGGATACTGTAAAGGAAGCTTTATTGCCAGCAGGACACAGGGACGTTTCACAAATTATTATTATTTTTCTGACAGTTTAATGTGTTCTGATCTCGATTTACACAGCTCAGTGCTGGTTTAAAAGGTCCGTCAGGGCTGCAGACACACGTTTCACAGAGCCAAACCAATGTTCCATCCAAGCTGTTTACAATGCAGCTATCTCTGACCCTGAATACCTCTGCACATCAGTGTCATGGCATAATTCCTATTAAACAGAACAACACATCCATAAAGCCTCAGGCATGGCTTTTTACAAGGGTACAATTACAGACACAATGGCACTTAATACAAATAGGGATAGAACTGCACACAGAGCTCGCTGAATGTATTTTATATCATAGTAACAAATTCTCAAAGGACAGCACTGATTCTTTTTTTAAATATAGTTGATTTTAGTTGTTTTACCATTTAAGGTTATTAGATAAATGGCCTATATAAAAGCCACTGGACAACAACAATTGATCATGACACTAATGTGAAAAAAACAAACAATTAATTTTATTATATGTATCACTTTGTGAATTGATTTGATGGAAGATCTGATTTTATTGTTGGAATATTACTATGAGAAATAAGGATTATATTGCACTTTCCATCAGCTCACAAGAATGGCAGTAACATGAGCACAGCACAGTAGTTCATACACTAAACCTCAGAGAACTGGCATTGTTGCCATGGCAACGCATGGATAAAAGCTGATGTTTAGTGTGAAAGCTACAGAGCGGGAGATAGACGTTACACGTATTTGTTTTTTTCTATAAGAAATCTCTGCTTCCAAATAACTGAACACATAAAAATAATAAAAACTTGAATACATTGTAAGTATTTGATCATTTCACAGGCAGTTTGAAAACACAAGTGTTGTCTTGGACCCCAGTTCTAAGATAAAATAGTGCAGGATTAATTGTCCCCTCACTGGTATTTACATCATGGGGTTACTTCAGTGCAAAGACAAAAAGTAAATAATATATTCTTTGGTTCACAAATCTACAATTATATTTGCTTTCTACATTATAAATGTTCTAATAACTCTTTAATTTTAGCTTTACGTTGGGCACCTATAACTATTGTGTTACTCTAAATAAACTCTTTTCTACTGATGTTTTTATAGAATGAAGGATTAAGGGGAAAGAAAGAATCTATATATCAATTTATTATGTACACTTTATCATGTAAAATTGTTATTTTGCACCTATTAGTACACATTCACAAATGTATGACTCACAGGGAACACAGCTTAGATAAAACACAGCAATGTAACAGCCATGTTGGATATACATACCACTCGATCGGACATTTAAAACTGACTTGCACCTGGTTTTGTATCAATCATGCAAAAATGAAAATAAATATCTATTAGTATGAAAATAAAAAACACTAGTTCCACACACACTCTCTCATATACATGTTAAGATATACAGAAAGTTTTGACTGCAGTTGGAAAAATATGTAGAGGGAAACACCAAAATAAGAAGAATAACAGGGAAAAAAAATCATCACACTCACACACGCACGCATAAACACACACACACACACACACACACACAGCGGGTTGGGAAGCAAATAAAATATAGCACAAGAGCAGCACTGAACTCTATAGGCACGATCTTCATTTCACATCAACAACAGCTTCAAATAAAACTACTGAAACACAAGCAGGCAGGCAGGCAGGTAGGGACATAAACCAACCAACAGGTGAACAGGTAGACGGAACGTTTCTCAACACTGCATAGAGTTAAAACACAAAAACAGTCCAAGCCAGCTCCCAGATACACTGAGCCCACACCAACCAAAAGATCTGATCCTAGAGCTGTCAGCATCCACAATCATGTCTGCACTTCTGTTCAGATAAGGTACGTATCATCTTCTACACTCTGATGGTACTTTTGTAGGGGGTTTCTCAGTTGGCCTGGACTGGTTTTGGACCCACGGCGACGCCGTTACAGTCAAGAATGTACTGCAAACAACCCTGCGGTGGGCGCCCGGTACCGTTCTTGATGGGTTCACTGGTGACCTCTCCCTTCTGGCCGACTCCCTAAAAAAAGAAAAAGATCTATATGTTAGATTTACATATATGGAGTGGCTATTGGCACAGCAACTGCTGTACCCTACAGCTAGAATTATTGGTACATCAGCCACAGTCCGTAATGCAGTGCGCACGCTTCAATTTCTGTATAAATTGTCATGTTTGCGCATGTGCACCAGATTGGAAAATGGCTGTGGATTGTTTACTAGCAAAGCGCCAAGCTTGAGAGTTTTGATAGTGTACAGCTATACAAAAGAGATTCTAGAACCATGGCTGCAAGGAGTTAGTTTTAGGTTGGCTATTCGACAGATGTTCAGCAGCGTCTTCAGATGTGGCTTGTTGCTCAGTTTCACTCTGTGCCCAGTGAGCTAGCTGCTAGCACCAAGGTAGCTGCGGTTGAAGACGCTGCTGAATATCTGTCAAATATCCAACCTAAAACTAACTTCACCGCGGTGATTTCTGCTGCATCCATGGAGGCTACAACAGAAAATACAAAATAAATAGAAATAGAAAATACAAATAGAGGTTCAAATCTAACTTTATATCACTTTATATGAGTAGCATTTACAGCTCAAACAGTATATATGTTCAAATATAAACTTTAATCACTATTTAAATTGGATTAAAAGTTTCAAAATACTGATACATATGGAACAGATATGGAAACTTGTTCCTTGTTGGTCCGACAGTCTGCTGTGTCACTGCCTTAAATATATTTATAGACAGAAACCTAAAAAACAATCTTGGTACCTGGGACGGCTGGATGGTGGTGGGTCTTTTAGGAGCGTTAGCTTCCTTCTCAGCTAACTGGTTCATTTTTGCCAGAACCAACTCAGTAATAAGCTGGCGGTCTTCAGCCTGGTGCTCCCCCACCAGCGGCATGGGGGAACCCACCACCTGAGCCACAAAAAAGACAGATGCAGTAGAACTTAAACCCGTTTATTAGTGGTGCCACACATTTATTCCTTCTTTCAGCTGGATATCAACCAAAAGCATCACTTTAAGTATTCTACTTTGACTCCTGAGGTGCAGCTTCTAATACTGCTTATTTCAGTCTCCCACCTCTGTGATGTAATCTTTGCCATCCTTCCCGTGGATAGCTTTGACTGCACAAATGTCCAGACCCCCGAAAATCTCTGAGCAGGTGTCGACCCAGAGCTTGTATCTTAACAAAATGATTAAAACATGACTCAGAACCAACAGCAGCACAGCGAGGATCCACAGTCAGAGAACAAAACAATAGAAAACTCAGTATAATCAACATACACATGATAATGGAACGCTCTGTGAGGACTCACCTGTCGGTCATGGCTACCTGTTCAAGCATAGCCGAGCCCGTATTGGTCTTCCAGTTACCAGATATAGATGTTCTCCTGATGATTGCAAAACAAACTCAACTTCCGTTTCTTGGTTCTTGTTTGGGTATAAAATTGAAAACCTTCAGTATATTTATACTTACATGTAGGCTTTGTAGTCAGTACCAATCTTCTGGATTCGGATATCGTACTTAGAGTCAATAAGAGGCTCTGTGGTGGAGTAGGTCTGTGTGAGAGCCACAACACTGGCTATGTCCTGGAACTTACTGTGATTGTCCACCTTTACCTACACAAGCATGTTAAAAATCAAAACAAACACTAGTCAGATGTTTCCTTCTACAGCTTCATGAACTTTTAGCTAAGCTCCTTTGATGTGGGTTTACGTGAAAAGTTATGGATGATTCATGTTTCACCTAAAGCAGGTAGCTTGGAGAAAGACGTTAGTTTTGACCAGACAGATGTGCTAACAGCTAGACACAATGGGGCCAAAACTAAAATGTCACAGTAGTTCATAAACAGTATTCGAAAAAACTTTTCTATTTCATATTATACAGTTGTTTAGCAGAATTTTTATGAATTTCTTACAGAAAAAGGTACATGAAATACTACACAGAGCTACATCTGTTGTCGATTTTTGCTGCAAATAACCGTTGAATGCTACGTAAATAACTGTGTAGTTAAAAATTTGTGGCTGTGTAAATGTTTAAAACAAAAAAATTTAATGAACAACTATAATTATTTTAATTACAGCTGTTTTGAGATGACAACAATCTGAAACTAAACCTGCTTTGGCTAGCTGTTAGCTTGTGAATCAAAACTAACCTCTATTTCTCCAAACTGAAGTTCTTCATAAAGCTATGATGTCAATTCTTCATAACCTTTTTATAGAAATGCACCATGAAAAATGCTTTTAAAGATTACTTTGAGTAATGAAGTCTTCTTTAATCATATTTTTTGGATAGAAACAATAAATTAAAATTTTAAAACAGCTTAAATAGGAGGTGTGACTGTACCTTCCCCATGCCGGAGTGTGCATGTCCAATCTTCACAACAACAGGAAAAGATGGCATGCTTACCTGAATAACACAAATATTCTTACTTTTAATGTATTCTATTGGTTTTTCACACAGTTAAAACTTTCTAGATTACATAGAAAACACATGAAAATGTTCTCACCATTTCTTTGTAATTTGGGTAAAAGGTTTGTTCAATAAGAGGAAACTTCTCAGCCCCTAATTTCCTGTATGTGTTAATAAGCTGAGCGAACTGCACAAACACAGAAGGAAACACTTCAGACACGTTTTACTTGCATAAACAACACAACAGGAGAAATGAGTTGTGCTGAACACTCACTGCCCACGGCTTGTCACAAAGATTATAGATGGACTCGAGGGAGTTGAGGCTTGGGACGCCGCCGTACTGCAGACCGATGATCAGGTTGCGAAAGTCTTCATTCTGGGTCATACTGAAGGCGTGTTGGCGGATGAGGACAAAGTCTGGCTTGAAGGATCTGTGGAGTAGAATTACAATAAAGGTTTGATCAGAACTGAGCAGAAGAAGGATGAAATGTGCCAACTGATGATGAGTCAGACTGTGGTCTCTGTAGGTGGACAGAGCTTAAAACTGAACCATGTGTAGCTAAATTCTTTGGAGTTTGTTCATTCGTCCTTTTTCATGTGTGTTGGTGCGTCTCACCTGACAACTCTGGTCCCGTTTCGAAGAACCTGCATGTTCACACTGCAGGCTCCGCTGGCATGAGCCACAACATTAATCTCACTGAACTCAGCCTAAATTCACAAAAGGCAGACGTTTAAACTAGGACAGGGAATTGAATTCTCTTTGTTTTTCATAAGTGATTGAAATGGATACGGTGAGCTTCTTGAAACGCACCTGTTCAACTTTGATATCATACTCCCCAAGTACTTTCTTTCCTCTGAATATTTTTGCCCTGGAGGTAGAAAAACCAAACGTTTTAACAAAGCTGCAGGATAAACAACAGAAAGATGTTGAAAATCAAGTTTTTCAGCATTGTTTCACATCAAAATCTAAATTATTCTCTTTAAGGTTTGACTTTGTGACTAGAAGGAATATGAATTAGTGTTTAATAAATTCCACATTGCTGACTGTACAGTACAGAAGAAACAAAAGCCTCATTCTGTGTTCCTCCAACTGTTGAGTATCTCTGACACGTCTTCCGTCCAATTTGGCAACCATGAAAGCTCTAAAACATTATGCAACACTTTCCAAAGCTGCATGTTTAAAAAGTAGGCCTTGCAGAACGTGCACTTGAATGCCACTGAGCATTTCTAACTTCACATTTACCAACTGTGATGTTGGTTCATGAAAATAATGCAGTATCGACAGGCTTCAGCTTGATGTAACTCCAAACTGCACAAAGTTTGTTGAAGTATATTTTGATATAACCCCGCCTCTCGCTCCATGACTGCAGGCGATAGACATTCAGTGGATGGATATTCTGATCTGGAAGTGATCAGGCAGCTGGATGAGATTCATGAGATGACAAACCATCTGGTGTTCCACATTAACATGCGAAGCATGCAGCCGACAACATAAGTTTTGACAATAGAATCCGTCGAGCTAAAACAAACAACAACAAAAAAAAGAGCCTTTTCCATCTATTATCTGAAGTTGCCATGGTTTCATTTGTCCTCTTGCACGCACTGTAGAGGAACAGTGATACACACTACGACAGCTTCAACCAAACACAGTTTGAAAAACGTACATGTTTCTTACACGGCTGTGTTAAAATATTTTGTCAACATATTATAAAGCTCTCACTCGTTCTTCAGTTTGTGTCGCTCTGCCGTTACAAATCCTGCACCGCCTGTTTAATGAGCACGAGCTCTGAGCTGAATAATGCATCCACGAGCTAATTAAAGCACGGGGAGGAAAACCAGGCATTAAAATGTGAATCACAGCTTCTGGATTCAGGAATGTCAGAAAGCCCAAACGCCTTTTAAATATTAAGACGGGGATGTTGTGACTGATCACTGTGTTCTCAATAAACATATGAATATTTGGCAGCTACCAGGTCTTCCTGCTGAAATCTAAGAGTATTTACTCAGTGTAAAGTGAAGCTTTGAAGAAAAAAACTGCAAAAAAAAAAAGGTGGAAATAGTTGTGCTGCCCCCGTGCAGCTTTGGCCTCAAAACTGGAATTTGAAAGAGGAAGGAGAACAATAAAATATGTTCATTTAATAAAATATATGATGGAAAAACCAAACAAGGCCACAGAAAACACCCCAATTTTAACAGTGTCTCTGTATGTGTATATTCTAGTAAAAGTGCTGCATGTTCCTGTGAAAGAATTCTTCTTTTAGATGATTCACCCAGGAGCTTGGCAGGACGGAGACTCTGCTGCATTTTAATTTCTAATTACTTATCCAAGTATCACATATGAGGAGTGTTTGTCTCAGATGAGACTAATTTTCCCAGTTATTCCATAACATACATGACATTTTGTTATCAAAACACAAAATAATGAAAACAAAAGTAACGTAGATAATATGGTGCATCTTGTGTGTGATTGGTAACACAGCTGTATCATCTGCTCGTCTGTGAGAGTCATTTAGAAAGCAGCGGTCCTGGAACTAAACAAACCTGTCTGGATGACTGGCAGCCTCATGGGAAGCAGGAACCATCAGCTGGGTGACAGAATGCATATGTCTGTGCGGTGATCATGACAACTGTCCTGATTTTATCTGCACACCATTTTGAGCTACATGTCGAAGACGCTCTTCCGTCCATTTTGATGATTTTCACTATATTTTCCCTGCAGTTTGCATGACTTTCAGAACAAAATAAATACTGCAGATGATAAAGAAATTTCTAGAACTGAAACCTTCACATTAAAATTAGGTGCATTTTATTTTGAAAAATTACATTTCTGCTCTATTATGTCCTTTTAATATAAACACAGTAAACTGGAACATGTTTAATTACATTTATAACTCTAATTTATTTAAATCTGACAAAATATTTAGAGCCAAAGCACCAAACTTTACTTAATTTGTTCAAAACTATTTTAATTAAAATTTTTAATTGCTGGTGTCGTATTGCAAAAAGATCCCCAACACAACATCCATCTAATGCTAAACATAAAATACTGATTATTTTTATGAGTCTATATGTTTCTTTATTTTTTGATCAGGCTTTCAGATCAGCTGAGTCTTCCACCCAATGTGAGCAGTCTAAAAACCGTGAGGTCTGCACGCTGTCTGCCACCTGGAGAGATACAGCACATTAATAATGCCTCATATTCAAGATGCACACCACAGACATGAAGTATAAAGAGTCATTTTATCTTTCTAAAATTCTTTCCAACAGCAATATATTAAAGTGGAGTTTCAGAAGGAACACTAGCACATCAACAAGCTCCTAATAACTCAGTCTTCACAGCACGCTGGATGTTCTTCTGTGTTTTTATATGTAACAAGTAGCATTTCAAACAGTACAATACAATAGCTAAAGTGCACAAGCATGCACGTTTTACACTGTGTATAAAAAGCTGAATTACTACCTCTGGGGTAAAAGGTCTTTTATAGACAACCAAAAGAAGCCAAACATGGCCCCCGTATCAGGCACAGTGATTCCGAGCTGTCATTAAAAATAGATGGTGCACTCAGGCAGAGGAAGCCTTCTGAATGAATTATTTTAGCCCATCTCCCAGGTGACTGTTCTCTACATACACCATGAAGCAAGACAACAGATGCTATGAACACCAAACACTCCAACAATGTTCAATTTACAGTAAAAAAAAAAAACAAGGTCAGAGCCAAAAGAATGACTTCATGGTTTTCAGTTGATGAAAACTAGCAGTAATACTGAATGGAACTAAACTGGATGAGTGACAGTGTAATTAGAAACATATTGTGGTTCTGATCTGGATAATAACGTCCTCATTCCACAAACAACGTCATGTTCTCAAAGAACAAGCCTTATGTTTATATACTGATGTTAAAAACTAGAACCACATTAAGCTGCACGGTGGATTAGTGGGTTAGTGGCAGGAAAGTCCTGGTTCAGGTTGTTCATGGTTCCTCCCACAGACCAAAAACATGTATATTAGGTGAATTGTTTATAGAATAGACAAGCAGCACCTTCAGAGTGTAACACCACCTGGAGGAAACACCAGATTCCAGCGACCCTGATAAAAAACAAGCGCGTGTAGAACGCAGATGGAATGTTTCGTCTGTCGCCAGTGGTCACAGTGCACTGGCTTTTATATGATACACGACAGAGATTACATGCAGCACATGTACACAACATCTCATCTAACGATGCTAAAACTGAGACAAGTAAAAATTACACACACGCAAAAATCAACCTAAAAAGATCAAAACAAGGAATCATTTCCTGGATATTTATAATAATCTCCATTAAACGTTTAAAGTAAATGATGCAAATTCATCTGTAAATGCAATGTATCTAAATAAAACCCACAAAGTGAATTAATAACCATGTTCTGCTATTTAAAAAGAATACATAGAAATCTCCCTCTTGACTGCATTAATTTACAGTCTTTCTCAGCAGAGTACACAGACGGAGATGTTTGTTTAATCTACCTCTGAGGAGGATCCCTCGAGACACTGATTGTCATTATATCAGCTTAAAGAGCGGCAGGAAAAGTTCAATCCTTTCACATTAATGGCATGATCGTCCTTTCTCCCAGAAGGCTGAGAAACACTGACATGCTGATGATATTCCTATACTTTGTTACTTTCTTTTCATGTATTTCATAATGTGTGTCATGAGGACTGTTGTTAGTGAGCGAGTGGGGGGGGGGGACTCATTGACTGAAGGAGAAGTACTGCAGTACTCAGAATGCTAGGATGCTTTCTCTCACGTTCTGCACAGATCTGAGACCATATGACCGGGTTTGAATCAGGAATATGTGACAGAAGCGTAAAACTTCTTCTAGCGCTGGTTAGTTCTGAGATCTGATATGCTACACTATAAAAACACAGTGAAAATTTAGATCTTTTCTAGAAAAATGCATTTATATTTGCTTTATTTTTAACCCGTTGCAGAAATGGTGTTGGTAAAATCCACAGTAAGACAAATCTTATCAAATCTCCATCCCTTTAAATGATCCACAATAAAGACCACACAGCATATAGACTTACCATTCCTGCTGAGGTTCATCGATCACAAGGAGAATCTTAAACTTCTTGGGTGTCGTGACTTGGGTCTGCTCCACGAGCCCTGCTGAGGCAGCTGTCTGCTTGACAACATTTGTGATGGAGCTGAAGAAACCGGATCCAGCCGACTGTGAAGGCTGAGGTTTCCTCTCGAGGGCAGGGGAAGAGGCCGGAGGTGTTGGCCCAGCTGTAGCTGTAGGAGACTTGGCGGATGTGGAAGAAGCAGGTGGAGGAGGCTGAGTCGGATCGGGCCTCTGAAGGTCCGTCATGTAGCCATTGGGCAGGTTGGAGATGAAGGTGCTGTCCGAGAGACGCCGGCGTAAATAATTCATGGCAGGAGAGGAATCAGCGAGCACTGGGTGTGGAAACGGATCCTGCAGAGGAGTCCTGGTTCTGAGTGTGTGGCTGAGAAAGGCTGGGGGTCTCCGTGCAAACTCCTAACGTATGTATTTCCTCCCAGCTTCACGGAGCATCCTCAGAGCTCTCCCTCACTGTCGGTGACGCTACAGTCTCCAGGAGCCAATCACAAGCCTCCATGCTCTCCTCAAGCACAGCACATGATGCTCTGCCTCTATATCCTCCCATCCTCCTCTCCTCCCTTCACTAGTGATTTCTCTACCCCTCCCCCATTTTCTACTGCCTCTGAGGCGTCATCTTTCTTTTTTTTTTTTTTTACCACAGCATGTAAAATAAAAGGGGTTACCAGCTGAAGTTCGAGAGGATATCAGAGAGTTACAGCACAACATCCACCCACGCTGATGAGAATCTTCACCTCTCTGTCAACCAACAACATTTCTACCTGGAAAACACGGACATAAAATCTAAAATGGCTGTTAGGATGGAATAAAACGTCCGCAGCAGACTCTTGAGACTCAAACACATGCAGAAAACATTCAGTCTACAGATTTAAATGTTTTCACATTTATTTTAGGATTATTTAGGATGTTGGTATCCGAACTTCATTGATTACAGGATTAATCTGCATTCACTTGTGTAAATGTGCCCAGTTCTGTTTTACCAGAGGAATCAAATGTGATCACATACAGTAGGATTTTGTACAGAAAGACTGAAACACATATACATACGTGACAAATACATCACAGCACATATTGCGTAGTCTAATGGCTAGAAGGTGGTTTTGTACATTTAGGCAAAAATAAACTTTAACTGTTCGTTTACTTTTTTTATTTTTGCAATAAATGTAACCCAAATATATATTTTGGAATGATTTCTAATACATTTATTTGTTCTAATTAATCACATATTCCTTAGATAAACAATATTTATCAGTATTTTATGCACCAGACACTACACTGCAGAACTTATCACACATAATAATGAATCATCTGGGTAATATTTGCATTTTAAATATGTTACATAAGGAAATAATTTAAAATTCACTTGTAAATGTGTCTCTTGGCCTGAGAGGAGTCAAGTTGTTGGAGTTATCTTTAGGATTTGGGAGACACCAGCTGGTTGTTTCTGTGTATTGCACAATCGTGTCAGACAAGTGAAGAAAAACCTTGAAGATACATGAGTATTCTCTTATTTTAATTGGGCAGTTTTCACATTTAAAAATCAAAGTTCTTGAATTCCCTCCCAAATGCTATTATTTTCTGGATTCAATTCAACTTGTATGTAAATACTACTGTATGTTATCCTGTTTTGAAAATTTATTTTAAGAAAAATGTCTTAGATTCTGCTTAAAATTATAAATGTACATTTAGGTTTTTGAACATCTTTTTCCCTAATATCCCTTTCCATTAGTTTTTTTTTGTTGCAGTTCAAGTTGTTCAAGTCGAATGAATAACTTGAAATTACAAAGGTAAGTGGTGAACTGCCAGAGGTTAAAACAAGGTAAAGTTACATCAAACTGACAAATACTGTACATTTTAAAATCATGCAAAAAGTATTTTTAAGGGAACAAAATGGATTAACAATTTAAAGCTGCAGCAATGGAGGTTGATCAAGCCTTAAATCTGGTGATGCTAATTCCTACAGGTGTTACTCAGATCCTCCATCTGAAGAAGAGCAGCATTGGAAAACACTGTGGTATCAAACCCTCGTGACCACAGTTGAACAGTATTGTACTGCAGAAAGTTTTGTGTTGCTACAAAAATGGCGAGAAAAGGGTAGTTAAAGACCCACTCCAATTAAAATCTTGTTTTCGTGTTGTTAACATGTTCTTGTTGCATTTTTCTGATGCTAGATGACGGATCTTAAGAAAATTAAGCTCAAATTGCATTTCTGAGTGTTTCTGCATTCAAATCTCTGTGAATCAGCAGCAGACACTAAAATGAGTCTAAAAAAGACTGGATTTGTGATGTAGAAAATCCACTGGGCGGGCCACAAGCTCCTGCTTCAAGCTAGCATAAACAGAGTGTTCTCAGCAATGGGGAGGGGTGGGGTGGATCCTTTGCACCAATAGTTCCACCCATAAGCTACTGCCGCTATGCAGAACCTACTTCCTAGAAAACAACACAGGTTTTGTGATTTTGGGTAAACATGCCATAATCATAGTTCAAAGACCACTGAGACGCTTTAAAATAACTCAAAAGATGATCAGAGTGAGTCTTTAACAAGAGAAGACAGAGAGATCATCATAACACTCGAAACTTAGGTCTTTTCTACAGAGAAATTACAAAGAAAGTCAAAGTGTCAGTGAGTAAAGTTTCTTTCTCCATCAAAAAGCACTTAGAAACTGGGTCAAACTCTGAAGTCACAACTGAATCAGAGGACAAGTTTCTGAGAGAGAACAGCTCACAGCTTCAAGCACAGCTTAATGGTGGTTGTAGTAAACAAGTCAGCAATGAAGAGAAGACTTGAAGCTGCAGGTTTGACAGGACAAATTGCTAAAACAAAGAGGCTTGACTGGCCATGAAGCAACCACCATTGGACTGCTGAAGACTGGAAGAAGGTCAGATGGACTGATGAATCAAAATTTGAAATTTTTGGTTTATTATTCACAGGATATGTGTACACCGTGGAGGAGGCGTAAGGAAGATTCCACAGTGTGTGGCATCAGCTGTCAAACATGGAGGAGGAAGTGTGACGGTCTGGGCCTACATCAAGATTATGACCCAAAAAATACATCCAAGTTGTGCCAGAACTACCTCAGGGAAAAAAACTAGAGTCCTTGTGAGCTTGTAAACATGAAGTGCAGACTCAAGACTTGAATACCATCCAGCTGGTTCAGGATGAACTGAACAGAAAAATGAATGCAAAACAACCGACAAGTGAAGTTCTGTAAACTTCTGCAACAGATATGTGAAAACCTTTCAGAAGATTATTTGATTTCTACAGTAGAAAAAATGTGAACATGAGTGTGTTAAACTGTTGCCAAAGAACGAGACTTTGATAACATTAGAAAACACTGATAGCATTTGAAAGTCTGAGAAAACATTTAAGAAACATTACAGTCTATAAAGTGACTCCACGCTTTCATTTCAGAGTACAAAGACAAATTAAACTGCATCATTTTCAATGTAAAACTAGAAACATTTGTGATGTTCTAAAACTTTTGACCATTTTATTCCAAAGATTTCTACATGTTACAAACCTGTTCCTGCTATTTTATTTTATTTTGTGTTCTGTATTTAAACTTTTGTCAATAAATTTTAACAAACAAATTATGTGTTTACTGGTGGCTCATTTTTCATGCCTGATCCACATCATGTCCTCTTTTCACCACCAGGGCTGCTCTCTCTCTCTCTCTCTCTCTCTCTCTCCACCAGGGCTGCTCTCTCTCTCTCCACCAGGGCCTCTCTCTCGCTCTCTCCACCCCCGCGCCCCCCCGGCTCTTTGTTGTTTTTGAGAGGTTCTGAGAGGAAGCGCCTGACTAGCTGGACTAGCTATGGTGTAACAAGGTTTTCTGTCGAATAAGTAAGTATATTTAACTTCTTACGTTACGTTTCTTTAAAAATAGGTTGTGTGGGTTAAGAGTTGAAACTGTCGCGCGGACAAATTTCTGTCCGTCAGGTGAGATTAATCTTAAACTACGAAGTTCACTGGTGAGCTAAAGCTAAAGCTCAGACGCTAACAAGAGTTACAACATGTACCGGTACATGTATGTACTGTTTATTGTTTACTTCCAATACAAATATTCGCACTGTACCTGACAGATAGTGTAATTCGAATAAAAAATCTATATGCTTAGTGGTTAAAGTTTATTAGCTCTAGCGAGCTAACGTGTTAGCAGCTAGCTTAGAGAATAGTTAGTTTTTAGATAGAAATCAACACGAATCCATCTGCACATCGTTTACTACCCAGTTATTAATAAAAGTACAAGTGTTTCACATATGTGTGACGTTTTACTTTTTGTCCTTGACGTCATTTGTATCTTCTTCAGGGTTGTTTTCTGGTTCTTGTCATGCTAACATGGACCTGTTGAACTCTCAGTTCCTGGACAAGATGAACAATAACATTGGAAGGCTTCACTACAAAGGTCAGTTTATGCTTCTGCTTTCTAAACATGTTGGAAAAAAAAAGAAAAATATCAAAATAAAAATTACTTAAAGTTTCTTGATAAGTTGAGGCCCTTTTTTTGGTGTTTCCGAAACTGTACAGACCAAAATAAAAAACAGTAATAACACCCTCTTACACATAATCAGGCAAAGAACACGTTCAAAGAGAATATGACTAATAATAAATAGGGTATTTAAATATTTATTGATAATTGAATTAAAAAGTAATTGTTTTCCTCATTAGTTTTTAGTTTTTGTGAATTAAGGGATGTTATTACAGATGAAAAATTTTTTTTTGATATAACACCTTTTTCTTCTTTAGGTCTTTTGTCACAATAATCAATAAATATATTCTAGCATAAATATGTTGTTGCTTTTTCTCTGTATTCTATTTATTTATCTTTTTTTTTTTTCAAAGCATTACAATTGAAATCCATCTAGTTTGTAACCAATCCAGACTTCACTTGCTTGTTTATCAGCACCAGCAGCCTTTAACTGTAATAGTTGGTCCAAATATCATGTTGTAGCTTGCAGTTGTCATATAATGGTTTTCTGTTCTGTATATTTGAGCTGTTGGTTTTGTCCCTACAGACGAGTCCAGGATCCCATCCCTGTCCAACACTGTGTCTGCCATAACCGTCCCGAACAAACGGAAGTATGGCGAAGAACAAACGGAAGACAGAATCACCTGCAATGATGATCACATGACCAAAATGAGCCGACTGTTTGCTTCTCAGCTGTAAGTGCAGTGTTATAGTATTACTCACCCACGCACTTGCTTTTGTCTAATTATCATGGCCTTGGATCAACGCCTGTCCCCAGAATGGGTATTTTAAATGTCACTGCACTGATCATTCAGGCTCGTCTTTAGGGGAAAGAGAAGCTAATTGCTGCTGTCTCACTCAGCAGCTGTATGTTGTTTGGTTTCGGTGCTATAAATCTATCTGTTCCTCCCAACTGAACGATGCAGGGAGCTTTCATTTGTAGGCAAAACACTGACTGGAGATAAGTGGCTCACACAAACCCAGAAACCTTGAACGTGCTTCTAAACAGCAACACCTGTGCAAAAACACTAAAAGTTTTCTTATAAAAAAGAAAAACGTGCTTGACTAAACTGTCCAAATATAGAGTGCGTGTGAAGAGATGATGCCGTATGGTATGTGTTCTACCTATATTTGTATTTTTAAGGGCCCGTCCATCTGCTGGTGAGAACCGTAATGAGCACTGGAGCCTGAGCCACAGTTCTGTGGAGCATATTATTTCTTCTCCTAATGGTTTCCATGGGAACTACCCATACTCATCCATTTCTGACTATGATGTCGACCAGCCTCTGGCTCTGACCAAAAGCACCACTGACTTTGGAATCAGTGAAAAATCGAGTTCTGTTATAAGTGGCACTGCGGACCGGCAGCAGGTACGTTCACCTGGAGTGATGTTCTCAGTTTCTGGTTTACTGTGTTTTAGGTTAAATCTTTGAAGTATGTTTTCACACACTTTAGATTTTGCCTTTATCTTTCTACTCTCACCATGTCAGGGATCATTATTTCAGCACAGCCTGTATGAGTGAATCAGTCTTTCACTTCAACTTACTTAACTTACAATTTAAACCCCAAAATACACAAAAATCCTGAAATGTGAATGGAAACAAATTCTATTTATTCCACAAAAAACAGAAATGTGTTCAATAATGATTGGATCAAACCATGATTGTAGATCTCTGTGGGTTAAACAAATACAAACTTTTCATATTCAGTAATTTAAAGCAATTAAAGTACTGTTGTTGTGATTTTTCAGAATCGGCCCTCGGTTATCACCTGTGCCCCTGCAAGCAACAGGAACTGTAACCTGTCACTCTGCCACATGAACGGCTGCACTTCCACACCACTAATGGATCAGAGAAAGCCCAACGGTAAGCGTAAACCACATGACCACATGCTGAAAGATGAGGTCCATTAGATTTCGTTTCAGATTTAGACTCTAAGGTGTTTCAGCTGAATACGGGGTGATATCATGAGGTTAGCTTAGAATTTCAGTGCAATATCCTGCATCACATTTACACATCTCCAAATACAAAATAATACCAGCTGTGTGTGATGCAGTGGTTCAGTGGTTGTCACTTCAGGACAATCCAGATGGGATTCAGCCACTTTTAATGTTAGTAAAGAAAGTGGTGACAGTGATCCGGATCAGGTAGAGATGGAACGCGTTGGAACGGTTAATTTGGAAAATGAATTGATCTTTTTGAATCATCTCACCACATCTGGTGGCTAAATGGATGTGTTTGCAACATCACACTGACAGTGCTGGTTTCTAGTAGGGATGTCCAGATCCGATCACGTGATTGCAAATCGGGCCCGATTACTTATTTTCAGACTCGATCGGAATCAGACGTTACCTCCTGATCAGGACTTGAACATATATGTATATATACAGTGGGGCAAAAAAGTATTTAGTCAGCCACCAATTGTGTAAGTTCTCCCACTTAAAAAGATCAGAGAGGCCTGTAATTTTCATCATAGGTATACCTCAACTATGAGAGACAAAATGAGGAAAAAAAATCCAGAAAATCACATTGTCTGATTTTTAAAGAATTTATTTGCAAATTATGGTGGAAAATAAGTATTTGGTCAATAACAAAAGTTAATCTCAATACTTTGTTATATAGCCTTTGTTGGCAATGACAGGTCAAACGTTTTCTGTAAGTCTTCACAAGGTTTTCACACACTGTTGCTGGTATTTTGGCCCATTCCTCCATGCAGATCTCCTCTAGAGCAGTGATGTTTTGGGGCTGACGCTGGGCAACACGGACTTTCAACTCCCTCCAGAGATTTTCTATGGGGTTGAGATCTGGAGACTGGCTAGGCCACTCCAGGACCTTGAAATGCTTCTTACGAAGCCACTCCTTCGTTGCCCGGGCGGTGTGTTTGGGATCATTGTCATGCTGAAAGACCCAGCCACGTCTCATTTTCAATGCCCTTGCTGATGGAAGGAGGTTTTCACTCAAAATCTTACGATACATGGCCCCATTCATTCTTTCCTTTACACGGATCAGTCGTCCTGGTCCTCTTGCAGAAAAACAGCCCCAAAGCATGATGTTTCCACCCCCATGCTTTACAGTAGGTATGGTGTTCTTTGGATCCAACTCAGCATTCTTTCCCCTCCAAACACGACAAGTTGAGTTTCTACCAAAAAGTTCTATTTTGGTTTCATCTGACCATATGATGTTCTCCCAATCCTCTTCTGGATCATCCAAATGCTCTCTAGCAAACCGCAGACGGGCCTGGACGTGTCCTGGCTTCAGCAGGGGGACACGTCTGGCACTGCAGGATTTGAGTCCCTGGCGGCGTAGTGTGTTACTGATGGTAGCCTTTGTTACTTTGGTCCCAGCTCTCTGCAGGTCATTCACTAGGTCCCTCCGTGTGGTTCTGGGATTTTTGCTCACCGTTCTTGTGATCATTTTGACCCCACGGGGTGAGATCTTGCGTGGAGCCCCAGATCGAGGGAGATTATCAGTGGTCTTGTATGTCTTCCATTTTCTAATAATTGCTCCCACAGTTGATTTCTTCACACCAAGCTGCTTACCTATTGCAGATTCAGTCTTCCCAGCCTGGTGAAGGTCTACAATTTTGTTTCTGGTGTCCTTTGACAGCTCTTTGGTCTTGGCCATAGTGGAGTTTGGAGCGTGACTGTTTGAGGTTGTGGACAGGTGTCTTTTATACTGATAACGAGTTCACACAGGTGCCATTAATACAGGTAACGAGTGGAGGACCGAGGAGCCTCTTAAAGAAGTTACAGGTCTGTGAAAGCCAGAAATCTTACTTGTTTGTAGGTGACCAAATACTTATTTTCCACCATAATTTGCAAATAAATTATTTAAAAATCAGACAATGTGATTTTCTGGATTATTTTTCCTCATTTTGTCTCTCATAGTTGAGGTATACCTATGATGAAAATTACAGGCCTCTCTGATCTTTTTAAGTGGGAGAACTTACACAATTGGTGGCTGACTAAATACTTTTTTGCCCCACTGTACAACATAAGGAACATCCTGGATCTGTTTATTTGCTCCTTTTTATTCTTTTTTAAATGTATTATAGATCGGATCAGGACTCGGTATCGGCAGATACTCAAAATCAAATGGCTCCGACTCAGACTCGAGGGCAAAAAAACTTGATCGGGTCATCCCTAGTTTCTAGTTTTATTCGTGTTGAAGGATTCTTTATTTTTCAGTGTTTATAGAGGAAACTTCTGTATATTTAAAGTTTTTATTTTAAGAAAGCATCTTCTGAGTAGTGGGAGGACTGAGGCCATTTCTTCATCTACATTTAAATTATATGTTATTTTCATTTTCTGCCACTGTAATATTTTACTTATTTCACTTTGGAAAGAAGTTAATTAGTTCGCTGTTGATTCACTCGTGTTTCACCGAATTCACAGCTGTGTGTCGTCTGATGGTGATATGAAGCATCACATGTTGTCTTCTCGATACCCACCTCGGAAAAATGCTTTAAATCAGAAGTTCCATGCAGTGTCTGTATTTTGGCATTGTTAAGGTTAGAGTTGGGATTAGTGATGAACTCTTTGATCTCAGAGGCTGTTACCGCGGTGACACTTCGACACGGTGTGGATGGAAGGACCAGTCTGTCTCTGCAGGAATGAACTCGAACACTGCAGCTCTTGGAGATTAGAATTTGGATTTGAATCTGGAGCAACAGAGACAGGCTTGTCCTTAAAGGTTTATTTGTACGTCAGTAGGATGATGTGCTCCAGATGTGCTCCAGATGTTGAATCTCATTAATATCCAAGAATCTTCTTGATAGATGGACCGGTCTCATGTTATTGTTTATATCTTTGAACAAAATTTTTTTGCTCTTTTAACTTTAATTTACTGCCAAAAAACAAAAATCCAAACCTGAGACTGAACTCTGTGTTCTGGTTTCATCTCGACAGTCTGTCATCAAGTTCGTCAAAAGCCTGTTAATTACATCTGCCTTTAAATCCGATGTGTTGAAGTGGGAAACCATCCAAAACCTGCAGGGGAGTGAGTCTTGAGGACTGGGAAGCGTGCACATTTCTGATGCAGCTTAACATATCTGAGTTATTTGAAACACTTTGTGTGTTTTTTAATTAAATAAAATAAACTTCTGCAGCTGATACATTTCAACAATTAACGCGTCGACTAGTCGAACACCTCGTAGCAGCAGTCACTGCATGAAACTGCATGATATGTTGTTATTAAGATGAAACATGGAGAATGTTTTTAGCTGTTTTGATGTTTCCTAAACAGGTTGCGTGTGTTTACACTTTCCTCTCTTTTAGCTAACGTGGTCTGCGACCCTGTAATTGAGGAGCACTTCCGTCGCAGCCTTGGGAAGAACTACAAAGAGGCCGAGTCCAACTCGGTCTCTATAACCGGTTCTGTGGACGACCACTTTGCCAAGGCGCTGGGTGAGACCTGGCTTAAGATCCAAGCCAGGGGTGGGGATCATCCACCTCCAGAGGCTGATCCGTGAGTCCCAGGAGAGCCATCACGTTCACCTGATGTTCGTATCAGACTGGAGAACGTTTTCTCTCATTTGTTGCCAAGAATCAACTTCCTTTAGCCAAGAACAGTGTAAGACATCAGGTGTTCCTGAGGCGGTTCACACGTGGACCTCAGGGTCACATTTCTAATCTAAAACATGCAAATAAAATAAAAAGTAAATATTGTCTGATGTACAATCATAGATTTAACCCTGGAAAGGTTGTCAAAGCAGTCAGTTTTCTGTTTCTCCTGCCTTAAAAGCCAAAGACATCTCCTGCCTTACTGCATCAACATGTGAAGCCATAGATCAGGTCTCGTGGTCTCACCGCTTTCTGATCAAGATCTCCCAGATGTCAGACTTCCATTCTCCAGGACCACCATCCTGCTCCAATTCAACACCAAATTTAAATAAAAGGGTCGTTGCCGGACTTCTCCAGAACCTGGAGACGTGCTGAGGAGGTCTTTGAATCAGGAAAAAACCCAGCAGGACTGGTCCTGGAGGGACTGGAGGCTGACCGTTTGAAAAGGACAGCCTGGTCTCGTTTGCACTATCCTGTTCACCCGATGACTCGATTCAGTTTGTGCAAGTTGATTTTTGAGATTAATCTCAGACAAAAACAGACCCGGGCAAAAAAAAAAAAACTCCAATAAACTCTTTTTCTTTTCCTAAACGATGGTGAACTGGAAACATCCACAGACTGATTTTAGTTTGTTAAAACTCCGTCTTATGACACTAATCTTAGGCGACATCTCTAACTAGAAAGCTTGTTTCAAATAGCTGGTTTCTATTACAAACCTGATACTTTTTATTTCCTCAGAATTTATTTTTATCTGTAACGTTTTAGAAATACTCACTGCTGGTACAGTTGTACTCAATATATTTTTTGTATCTGGTCTCCATGAGTATATTTGGGTGTATATCGGAGTGTCCGTCTACAAACCGCAGCCTCTGGCCAGGTTGTTGTGAACGCAGTGTTTGTGTTCGTAACTGTGCGGAGCTCGAAGTGAAACACGACTGAATCTGTAGTCTCGTTTATTAGCAGTGGATTTATTTATTCCTAACATGTTGATTGTTTTCTGGTTTGTTTGTTTATTTGTTTTGGCAAAGTCTAACAGAGAAGATTCCTCCAGTGCAGCAATGATGAAGAACTTGATTACGTTAGTGATCATTAGCGTTGGTTTCTGAGTTGGCGTTCGGACATTCCCACTGCTGCTGGCAGACCGTTAGCACACGCTTCAGTCGCAAAGTTATGAAAGTTATTCAGTTTTTAATTAAAACATGTTGCCATTTTGTACCAAAGTGATTTTATTTGGTTTGTCTTGCTTCTAAAACCCCTTCTGATCACTTATTTACAAACACTCTGTTAATTGTTTTATATTCCACGACGATCATTGCGCCGTGCGGAATGACGAAATAATTTTTGTGCTCTGGTTTTCCTTCAGCTGTCATTAACTCATTCAGTGCCACTTTCAGATTTCATACCCTCCTCAGTGTCAGATATTTAGCATTTTTACAGATTTTTTAAGGCCCACAGAATATTTTCTACTATGACTATGTGAATTCTGAAACCATCATCACAAAATTTAGTCTTTCTTCTTTCAAAAGCAAAAAAAAAAATGTTTCTACCTTTTTCTGTTATTTAGTAATCTGCAGTACAAAAGAGAAACTTTCATCAAAATCCACCTGTTTCAGGACTAAAAGCTGAGATAAAGAGCATTTTCTGTAAAGATGTTTTTCAATCAGATCAGTGACTTTGATGTAAATATTTCATGTTTCAATGATTCATGCAACAAATGAAATATGTTTTACTACTATGAAAGTAAAAAAACAACTTTTGATAGTTTATTCTATGTATGAAAATAGTCATTTATAGACAATTTCAACATTTGAAAAAAATGTAAGAAAAAACGTTACAGATTTCTGATTCAGATACTACCAACCCCCCCCACCCCCACCTGTGATCGGTTCGTCTATCAACACTTTCCGTGTGTTTTATGTGGTGAATCGTTCTTTATTTTGGTCCCTGCTGCCATCAGAAGATTCTAACGGGAGATACTGCTCATATTCAGCGAGCAGCTGCCAGAATGCTTCGCGGGATTTAAGCCATTAAAAGCTGTAGAGACGTCAAGACGTCTATGGCACTGAATGAGTTAATGTGCAGGGACACACCCGTCTTCTGAACAGTTTCACAGAGTTTGTTTGGATCCCAGTAGAAAATGAGGATTATCACCTGCTTGTTTGACACAAGTAACATTTTCACTCGTGTGTTTTTGGGGGTATTAGGCTATTTGTTATTTAATTTTTTACCTGTTTTTTTTTTTTAAGTACTTGCTTAAAAAGACGTTGTTTGTCCACTTTTGTTCTTATTTCTCTGGAAGAAAATACCACTTTTTTGTACCTTCTTTCACTTCTTTCAAATAAACGTATAATATCCACCTGGGTATGTTTAATGTTTTTATTTTCCTCGTAATAAATCCAACATTTGACTGATGTATAAAATCAGATATACTGTATAATTTAGTTTCCAGAAACAGCTGACTTCAGTTCTGCAGGTGCTGCTGGAGGTGCAGCAGCACTGCTTGTGGTCTAATTTACTGATATATTTAGATATTTCAAATATTAGCTGCAGTTTTCTTGGATTTTTCAAGAGAAATTTGAGCTGCTGCTGTTTTAATTGTTGCAAGTTTTACAGGTGAGGTTGTATTTTCATCAAAGCGAGAGTTTTACTAAAATTTGTGTAATTAACCAACATTTTTAGTGTTTACTTCTTCTCTGGATCGGATTTCTCCTGGTTTGTTCCTGATGTGTTCACACTCTTAATTAAAGAAGTTCAAAAAGTACAGCGATGAATCATTAACAGCAGATTTCAGAATAAAATACTAGCCTTCGGCTTTTAAGATGCATATTGTAATTAAAAAGTTAATCTGTAATATCTCCACATGGGCGGTTATTGGTTTGGTAAAATCACCCCCCCCCCAAAAAAAAACAGTTTTTGTAAAATATTGATAGAAACACCTGGAGTTTTGTCTTGTGTTAAACTGCAGAACTGACTTGTTCTGATCAAGTAGTTAGAACTATAAACTTTCAGCTGACCTGCTAATGAAGCGTAGCGTCAGTATAAAAGTGTGTGTGTTCACACACACTTTCAGCGTTTAAAGGAACTAAAACTCAGACTCTGGAGTGAACGTTCACAAAGCAATTAACTAAACATCCAAAAGCTGGTTAAACACATAAATGTAGCTTTTAGTCCTAAATACTGTTAATGTTTTTATGGTCTGAAATCTGTAGCAAAACTTTCAAATTAAATGGGAAATTTGATGATAAATTGCTGTTGGGAGCAGCCGAAAGGAAAATAACAATAAATTAAAAAACACAAAATATCTCCAAAACTCATTAACCCCCCCCCCCAAAAAAAATCCTTCAGTTTTACAAAAATTTAGTTTGTAGTTTTATTTTAATTTTATGTTAAAGTATCATTGAAAAGCATGACTTCACATTAATACTTAACAATAGGTGCATATAAATCAAACAGTATAAAAAAAACTAAAAAGTACTAAAAAACAGCTGCTTTTAATAAGTTTGTGCAAAATCATGATTCAGTGAATGTCCAAAAGGGGTGATTTATTCTAATTAAAAAAAATTATGGATATTTTTTTATCTCAAAACTCTGAAACGTGCAACAATGATTTGATAAATAAGCTCATTATCATGCTAATTACAAAAGAAAGGAAACATTTAATAGGATTTAAACAAGAGTTGGAGTTGAACTTCTTCAATTTTTTTCCACCGAATTACCTGCAGGGCCTTGTGATCCCACATGCAACAGCAGGTTAAACTAGTGTTACACTCATGTCCCTCTTACAGTTATTTAAAAGTTACTGCTGTTCACAGATGTAGTTTTTTCCAGGACTTTAAAAGCCTGTTGACAAGTCGGTCTCACAACAACTGCATATTTAATGTCTTTCTATTTTCTGCTTATTGGTCGTGTGAGGGCAGTAAATTCTGTTGGCGTGTTGGAGACGAGCAGCTGACATCTTCCCCTGGACTCTGGTTAAAGTGTCTTTGCTTTCCGTTGGCTGGAAATTCTGTTTGTTTGGTTGTCATGGTGATAAAAAAAAAAGTTGGAAAAAACTCACAACTACATTTAAAATAAAAACTGTCAGTGATGAACGGCTTGGAGGTGAGGAGTTTTTGATTTTTGATTTCAAAATAAAAGCATTTCAGGCTCCACTTTATTCCTGCATGTTTAAATGGAATAGAATGGCTGTTTAGCACATTAGGGTTAATTTTAATTTACAGCAGCTACCAGGAGATGGCAGCATGCAGCTAATGTACGCACTCTGTCCCTGGAGATCAAACAAAGAGCGCTGCCTCCAAAAGATTAGACCCAACCATTCAGCAACCACAATGCAGCGCTGCTGCTGCTGCTGCAACAACCATGCCTTCCAAGGACGCCTGTTCTTGTGGGATTACAGACATCCGCATTTTCTAGTGCTTGTGCAAAACCAATTCAACATCCTTGCAAAGAAGCACGCAAATATCAGGCCGCATCGGTAGCTGACGTGAAACTAGTGTCCTAATCAAGATGACACTTCAGGGTCACGCCAAATTCGGCTCGGCCTCTTCGACGTGCGAAGGCCGCAAGGAGCACGACATCTGTGCTTGAAATGCAGGCCTGCTCTCTCTGCTGCTGCCTCCTGTTATTTCTCCAACAGGATGGATGAACTCTGCTGCTTTGAGACGCAGTCAAGACACGCATATGTCAAACACAGCGTCGTCTTGCCTGCCTGCGTTTGAAAGAAACCGACCAATGAGAGCCGTTTCACACGGCGCTCTACGGCCACTGTAGGAGTCCAATTGGATAAACGCGTGACTTTACTTAAGGCTAAATGGAAGGATATAAATAAATAAACGAGGGTCTTACAGAGTCACGCGGGTCGGCTTGGACAAATGACTGATAGAGATCTCATTGATTTGTTTGCATAATTTCAGATTTGTTGTGCCTGAACGGAATCCAGGGCTGCGATTGAGCTCCAGCATCTGTGAGGACACAACGTCTGGGGAATTTGCATGATTGCCTGTAGATTACGTGAACGCCCCAATCCCCCCCTTCCTCCTTTTCATTTTATTTATTTCCTTATTTCTGTGGCTCTGTGATGATGTGAAGATGCACACACACACACACACACACACATCCTTGGGCGAAAGAATCTAAAATAGATCATACAAGCTACTGGAGTAGATGCACAGGCACAGGAAGCAGCTCACGGGCAGACTTGAGTCATGCTGGCAAGATCATGCACCCTGAGCTGACAGCCCAACACACCCGATTACCAATCACGTCACTTGTAAAATGCAGCTGCAGCCTTTACTATATAGGTTGTAAACAAAGCCCAAATATTCAGATCCGATGCAGATTCGTCCGTACGGGACTTTTTGATCTAAACGGAGAGCTTTTTAAGACCGACCTGATGAACATCTTCTCGCTCAGGCATCAGTGGCTCATGCAATGTGTCATGTGGACTGCTGGCAATGGCATAACCTTTGCAGAGGGAAGGGAAGACAACACGGTCACTCTGGATAACAGTCTTGCAGTGAACAGAAACAGACCCTGTCAGGCCATCTCAGCATCAGTTTTCCAGCTGCACAGCATAAACAAACACAACCCACTGATCGCCCCGTTACCTTTACCTCACTCCTTCTTTCTGGAGACGGCTTCTCATCCATAAGGCCCGTATGACATGTGCGGATTTGGCAGAAGACTATTAATACACTTCTCCCTTACATGCTGTCTCAGCTCCCTCGTTGACCCGTTTTGTTGGGAAATTCAACATGTCGAGTCTCGGTGAGATGCCAGTGATTCCCCTCGGATTTATCTAGCCTTATTGTCACGCTGTTATGTATTATTAATTTGTAAATGATTGATTTAAAGGGCCATCTGCTGCACAGTAACATGACTGTAATGCTGGTTTTCTTGCTCTTCAAGATAATGAATCAACAGCTAATTAGGGCGTGCAAATTACAGGCTTATATCTCTGGTTGGGACGCTGCGTTTAAGGTCAAGAGCCCGTGAAATTACTAATGTTTTCCGTGCTGGACGACGAGCAGCGAGAATCGAGATTGTTTTGGGCACTGAGCAGCAGATAGATGTTTAAACCTTTACTAAGGGGTATTCTCATGTCTCATTATGAAGCTTGTTAGGGTCCGAGTTACAGATGCTCGACTGAGTCGCAGTGAGAAAAGTGACCCAACACCAACATGAGAAACATTTAAACTATCACAGCATCTACTGCTGCCTCCCGCGGCCTTATATCTTCACTGTTGTTGTCTGTCTGCCCCCCCCACCCCCTATTTCTTTTTTACCACAGCACCCCACCACCATCTCTCCCCCCCCAGCCCGTGTGCTTGGCAGTCACACAGTTGGCCATGTGTGTGCAGAGATGTTACATAATGCCCTCCTTTCACTGCACTCCAGATCAATGAGAACAATCCAGGAAAGAAAGAAAAAAAAAATCCTTCTTTGCTGATTTTTCTTCTCCTCCAGTCATTCGGTTGTTTTATCAGACTTCAGTACAGTACTGAGCATCATAACCGGCTCCGGCGTTTCCCCTTCGAACAGAGCAAACAGGAAGGATCTGAGGTTTACACTGAAAGAAGATGAGAGCTGCGTCACACATTCAGCTGAAGTTAAAACCTTATTAAATCAGGGTTGATTATTTATTTTTAATATTTCTTCCCCCTTTTTTCTTGGATGTAATTTGTGAGGATTGTTGTTATAAACAGTCGATTCTCTCACGTACAGGCAGGGGAATGGAACAGTCTTATAAAGACAAAGTCCAGAGTTTTTCATGTTAAAAGAGAAGAATTGAAAACGCTGTCAGAGAGACTCGACCCAAACCTCCTCCAAAACCAAACGAACACAGGCTGGATGTTAAATCTAAAAAATGGAACAATCTGAGAAAAATAAAAAAAGTGTCAGAAGCCCCCCCCCCCCCACACACACACACAGAGGAGAGCAAGGCTTGTGAGTGGGTTTGGCATTCAAACTGTTATCGCACCTGACAGTGTCTGGTTTAGGATCCAGTGGTGCACGCGGGGTACGAAAGCGGCTGGTCATCTGTTAGACAGAGTGATCGGGTGTGACGTGTCACACGCCACATTAGGTTCTGCCAGAGGACGTGTTCGACAGAGCGCAGGAAGTTTGCTCCCACTCATATTCTTAGACCCACTGGATGCTTCTAAACCCCTCTATGGGTGATTATTAACAGAATATCCCCTTAATCTGAAACATTCTGCCTAATTTTAACTCAGTTTCTGTTTACATTTTATATGTGAGTGTGTTTGGGGGGGGACTATTAAGCCAGTCCCAGATCTAGACAGGTGAGATACAGCAGTTTTAACCTGGACAGAGTTTATACAACTTCAAATAAACCAGGTGTGGATTAATCAAATGTTTTCCAACTGAATGTGTTTTTTGTCCACGATGAGAAAACCAGCTGCATTAACCACAAAGACTGAGACGCCATATGTCTCGTCCATATGCTTCAAACACCTGACTGGGACAGACTGGTATCCAAGTAAATCCAATCTTCATGTTTCTACTGTTTTTGAACATTTATTTCAGAACTCATGAAAACAGATGGACTTTGTAAAAGCGACTTTCATTCCTGGAAGGATTGTGCAAAGTTTTTGCAAAAAAAACGCTTAAATAAAAAGTGAATCTTTAATACATGTAAAACGGTCTCAGTCTGGGGAGCTGGGTTTGTATTCTACGATATTTCTACAGAGCAGATAAGGAGTAAAACAATCTAATGGAGTATTAGTCAAGTCAAGTTTATTTATAGAGCACTTTAACATACAGCATGACATACAACAATAAACAAATACCTAAACAACAAATAAAAACCAGGGAAAAAAAAACATTAATAACCAAAGACTAACTTAAAATAATGGCCTTTCAGATGAGATTATTTATACGAGAAAGCACAAACAATGCTTAAAATATTAGATTTTGCATCAGTTGCAACCAGAAAACATCATTTTCAGTTTGAATCCTTTTGTGTTTATGATATTAACAAATTTCTTTACTCTTTATTATAAAATAAACTCACCTGAGACTTGATAAATTGGTATATTTTTAAATCACGTCTTAAAGAGGTCCTTCCATTAAAAACAGTTTTTCTGAGGTTTCGGTTGAATATTTTAGCTCCACAGGTGTTTTTACCTTCATAGTGGGTGTGAAAACAGGTCAATAACTTCTCTTTCAGTTTTTATCTCTCAAACTACGCAGGTGGCGGTAACACCCGAGTTCTCCCGAGTCCGAACGGCCTGTATCTGTTACATCACAACTCCTTTGTTTGTTAGTGTTCATCAGCTCCCGCAGTCAAAACCATGCCTAGCATGCTGCTGGCTAAAAGCTGTTAGCATAAGACCTAGCAAACAGAAAGACACGACGTCTGCTGTTGCCATGGGCAGCGGGGCAGGAAACAGTATACCTTGTTGTCATAGACTAGTTTGTTAGCCAATCAGAGTCCAGCAAATTCTAATAATGAATATGAATGAGCTGCTGATGAAGCCTGACGGAAGGAGCCGGAACCACCCGAATTTTACTGCAGACAGATTGAAAGGTCTGTTAATCAGTGTTTCCTGATGTTTTTTAGATATTAAATGTTTCATATTACTGGTTAATACTTAAGAAATAACCACAAAGTCCTGAAATGTGTATGAAATGACCTCTTTAAAGTCAGAGTAACGTCACTGTTAGCTGGAGATTAAAATGGAGACAGTGATTTATTTCACACATCTTTTCTACTTCAAATTAGGCTTTTTCCTAAAAAAACACACAGTGATGTGTTGTGTTACTGTGTGTGTGTGAGCATCAGCATGTTTCTTCTGGCTGGACGGGAGTTGGTTCTGTTGTTTGTTTGTGTCTCAACGAGGTTCCATCAGGCCTCGTGTTCTGCTTGCTCCACTTTTTGGTCTTCACCTTGCTGATCCATCTGCCTGCCTCAGCCTCGCAGTACTCAAGCTGCTTTAGGAGTGTCTTTACCTGTCAGACCATGGCTCGGGGGTGGGGGGAGTGCGGCGCCGAGATGCTCGAGGGGAGTCGGGACGGACAGACCGGCCGGGCCACTGTGGCTCAGCTCGGTCCGACTCACTCGTCAGTGAACACAGTTCTCAAACCTCTCTGACAGATCCAAACGGAGAGCATGCGCCACATCATGGCTATGATTCACCACCGCCTCAAGACCCAGCGTGCCTCGAAGGCCCCCAGACCTCTTAATCATCGCGTACGCATGTGTGTACGTCGTTCACGGCAGAGAGAGGGAGACAGACAGGGAATGAATGAGCTTGTTCGCATACGACAGCGCTTCTATAAAAGTTGCCTGTGTGTTTTTCTGCGTGTCAGAAAGCGTAAAGTACATCCGAAACAGGCCCTCAGAACACCTCCCAGAGCACGGCACTGTACATGCCTCATGCGTTTGCTGCTGCTTTGTTTTTCTTTTGCTTCATATTTTAAGGGATATTTATCTATGTAGGTCAGCTTAAATATCTGTGTATTATTCTGCATAGATGGCGTACAATGTGCAGTCAAGGGCATAACCACATGAGTGAAAATGTCATGCAATGGTAGAGAGTACATGTGTGTGGGGTCACTTGCTCCCACTTGACAAAGTGCCAAAAACAATGAAACGAACATATTTTTTTGCACGTAAACAGTGAAAACTGAAATAAATTTATCTTCATGTGTCAGAAAAACATCCATTTATGACAGATCTATTAAAATCACCTGGTCTTTCCACTTTCAGTGGAAAATGGAGGAGAGTGAAGTGTTAGCTGTGCGCTGGCGTAATCTGACAGAATTTATTTAGAATGCAGGTCTTTACTAAAGCTGCGCCTGGAGCAGCTGCCTGCTCCGGTATCCCTGCTTAACAGGAGTGTTTGGACTCATTCACATACAGTACCTCCATGCACACATGTCAACATGCATGGTGCACACACACACGCGCAGGTGTTAGCTGCAAAGCTAGCTATCAGGAGATTAGCTACAGGATAATGAAATTCCGACCTGTTTTCTCTGTTGTCTTTTCTCGCTTGAAGCTGGAAACAAATAACTGTTTGATATTTACATGTTTCTTTTCCTTTGGCAGCTAAACCTAAACTCTGTGATGAAGAGACCCTGGGTTGAATATTTGGGCGAGAACTGCCACAGGAAGTTAGTCTCGTAACTGCTTTGAATTTGCAGGTGTCTAAAATCAGCCACATTAAGGGCAGTTGTTTCACCTTATTCATTGTGATTCTCCAATATTTTAAGGCCCCTATAAATACAGAGGGAGATTTCAATTTTACCACATAAGAATTTATAAGAACCCCCCCCGCAACCCCCACCAAAAACAAAACAAAAAAGAATCACTGCAGCCTCTTTTCTAGGTACATTCTACATCCTGATTCTTTGCTTTCACTCCGCCTCTTCCACTGCCTGATTTGCATTTTGCTTTTGACCCAGCCAGTAATCTACAGTGACTCCCCCATAAGCCTCTGGCACATCGGGGAGATGTTATAAGCTGTGACAAAAGACAAGAAGCGTGGAGCAAACTGGAGGTAGCGGGAGGACTGTCTCCTGATGAGCTAAACTCGCTCTCTTCATGGTGACGTGAAATTCATTCGCTCACTGAGACTTATCTTTAACCCTGTGATGTTTTTTCTGCACTGTTTCCATGCCGTCCTCAGTTTGAAGCTGATTATCCCTCATGCTGTTTTAGGTCAACGAGTCTTTGTAAGAATCTGTAAAAGTTGCAGATCAAACTGATTCATTTACGCTCCTAATTTCAACAGCAAACGTTATAAACACGCCGTTTAATGACAGAAATCACTTGTGGAGCATGTTATCTAATCTATCCGTGCATACTGAGTCCATACGCATGGAGTTTCATGCCTTTAAATAACCTCAGACATTTGCTGTGTCATGAGAGCACACTATAAAACAGCAAAATCTTTGGGAATCCACAGTAATTCCCAGTGTGCACTCATTGATCTCAGATCTCACTACACAGCATAAATGTATGTGTAATGTGTAGGCAGCAGCACAGTCTCTGTGCATGTGTCAGGTTCATAGTCAGGATGGCAGAAACGAGCCTGATTTGCATATATGCAGAGAGGCTTTGCATGCTTGACATCCTCTCAGCCCCTCTGCTGGAAATAGCCACGCGCACAACTTCCTCTGATTGCATTGATATGTAGATTCATGCATCTGCAAAGATTAGTTACTCATTAATTTATTTGCTTCGAATTCTCGACAGAAGCCTGAGATGAACCGAACGCATCTGAGGTAAAATAATCAGAATGTTGCAAAATCCCATAAAATCCACACAGGTTTGGTGACCCACGACAACATCCATCCACTCAGACATTATGTTTATCAGTCTCCTCTGGCACTGGGGTTAAAACGCAGAAAGTATAAACATAATAATCAGCCTTTCTATCTTCATAGAAGAGTTAGCTTTTCTTGCTCTAAGTGAGCTGTGAGGATTAAGCGTGGCAGTGAGTGTGCGGGTTTCCAAGCCGCGGCGCTCTGTCATGCCTTCATAAAAGCATCATGGATCACCAGTTTGCTTCCTCGGTCTCGTCTCTCTTGCAGCCACACTGCAAGCACTTTTTTAAACTTTAAAAATAGGCTTGAAACAGGGTGTGCCGAGAAATACTGAACGCCAAACAATGTCCTGTTGCTCGGGAAACTGAATCCGATTCACCCAGTGATGTTATGCTGTGCATCACAAACAAATAACATCCTATTGAATTCAAGTAATGGTGTGCTGGTCACTCAGTAGATTGAATGACGAAACTGGATATGGAGGTGTATAAAATGCTGTTACGGAAGTCTGTCAGTCCTAATTGGAGTAATTGTTGCTAGAAAGCCAGCTGTAGGAGGAAGGTGGGATGGCAGGTGAGTTGTCCCTAAATTTGCAAACAGCTGAGGTTGAAATTGGAGTGAGACTCATTAAGATGTGAAACTGACAGACTTATAGCGCTATACTGGAACAAGATTTTTAAAAACAAACTTCCAAATTTACTCTGCCATGTTAATTTCCCACACATCCGCACATTATACGACCACATAGGTCGACTTTGAAAGCTCCAAAAATAAGACCTGTAATAATGTTGTCCGGGCTCCGCAGAGACTTACTACCAAAAACGTATGCACGCACAATCCCAGAGGAACTGATAAATACACATGTGCGAAATTTCACTCTGTTCAGCTGAACAAAACACAAATTCTGCAGCAATATGTCTCATTTTAATACAACGGTTAGCTTTAAAATGTAAAGATACACATGCACACACTGTAAAGCCGAAAATTTCACGTTTCACAAAGTTTAAAGAGGCCCTTCCATTAAAAACGTTTTTTTTGAGGTTTTTGTTGAATATTTTAGCTCCACAGGTGTTCTTACCTTCATAGTAGGTGTGAAAACAGGTCAACAACTTCTCTTTCAGTTTTAATCTCTCAAACTACGCAGGTGGCGATAAAATCCGAGTTCTCCCGAGTCCGAACGGCCTGTATCTGTTTCATCATAACTCCTTTGATCGTTAGTATTAATCAGCTCCTGCAGTTGAAGGAGCCGGAACCACCCGAATTTTAACGCAGACAGATTGAAAGGTCTGTTAATCAGTGTTTCCTGACGTTTTTCAGATATAAAATGTTTCATATTACTGGTTAATACTTAGGAAATAACCACAAAGTCCTGAAATGTGTATGAAATGACCTCTTTAAGGTTAGGGTAGCCGATGGGGGTCACATACAAAATAGCGTGTCATTTTCAAAATCGACCAATGCGGTTGTATTTGACGTGAGGTCGGGCTGAAATTTCAGTCAATAAATCACAAGGAGGAAATGTAAAATAACTGCTTTCTTACCTTTCAAAATAAGAGCTTGCCATATTTAACGAATGGAACTGAAAAAATTCAAAAATGAGAAAGCAAGAGTAGCACTTAGTTTCTAAATAATGATGTTGGTCATTATCAATGTCAAATAACTTCCATCTCAAAGGTTTCCAAGTGTGTACATAGTGACCAATTTACACCTGCCATTTAACACACAAACTGGGTTATTGGAGAGAAGCTGAGCGCTGGTGTCACTCAGACTATAGACATATTATAACGATAAACCACCTCCAATATTCTGCTTATGGCCCAGTCATAATAATAAAAACGAATCTGTACACTGCAGTCACCTACACACACATAGAAAACACTGTTTATTAATTACAGCTAAATGTCCAGTTTACTTTCTTCAGTCAGTAAAACAGTCCATTCATTTCCACCGATTATTCTATCTTCTGGAGGACTTCCTCCATATCATTTACATGTTTTCAGTACTCTTATTTTGATAAGATATTCAAAAGCTTCATCCACTTCTGACAAATTTCCTTGTTGAATACACTAAAAAACTATAGACATTGGTGAACTCTGTTGTTTTTTTAATCTTCATTGCTCCTGTTTCAATGCCAGGAACAGACCAACATTATTTTGAAGCAAAGAGAAGAATGTTTGCACAAAAAGACTCTTTACATTAATGTCAGTACATCACTGCTACTAACAGAGACTGACAATCAGCTGATCGATATGTCTCCTGTGCACCTATGCTGATGATATGATGACGTACCGAACCTGCTTCTCTGCTTCCTCCAAATGTCCAAATGCATCTTATTTTGTTTTACAATCTGAAACGTCCATCTCCTATTTTTCTGAGGCTTTGAGACTTAGTCAGTTTCTTGGTACAAATAAAAATCCTAATTGATGAGTCACTCCATTTTTAAGCTCTGCATTCTCTAATTGGGGGGAGATGAGAGAGCATACTTGATGCCTGGTTTTATTTTAGAATAATCATGTGTTTTATTTGAAGCCAAAGAAAAGATACATTTCTAACATTTTTTAAACAATGTCAAGTTCAGTTCTTCTTTTTGGAATGTTTGGGATTTTATATTATTTTCTGCTCTCTGGTTTTCCTGTACACCGAGCTCTTCTATAGGAGAATCAAATAACAACATCGTATTATAACTGAGATAAATTACAGATTTTGTATTTGAGAGGATTTTTAGCTCCTGAACACTTCAGCAGCTGTTTGAGTGTCTTTATAAGTGGCAACATCAGAGACATTTGATCACTAAAATGTGTATCAGCTGTATTTTTTTTAATCGGTAATGTAATAAAGTGAATCTCCTGTGGAGCTGAAGAAAATTGCAGCGCTCACACCAGAGACTAACTGCATTCTGCAAGATTGCTCTCAACTAATCCAGCTCTTCTGCTTCCTGTCCTCCCTGGGAGACAATGATGATCTATAGCTTTTGTGGACGTAAGACATCAGTCTGGGCTGTCGCAGCGGTGACTTGTTTTCATAGGTAATGATGCTAAATTACACAACCAGGAAAAAAGGAGGCCACCAAGTCATCCATCAGGGACTAGTTTATACGAGCTGCCATCAGGGGCATTTGTTCAACCCCCTCCCCACCACCACCCAGTCCACTCAGACGCATGGCTTTCTGTCTCTGACTTCTCTCTATTTCTGCTCCTCTCTCTCTTTCACACACACACATTGTACAGACACACAGTTTGCCACAAGCAACGAGAGGGGACATCTCATTCTTTCATCCACGGCGAGTCATTGTGGTGGTGTCAGCTGGTGCCGTCTCTTTTATCACAATGGAAGCTAATGGAAGGAGCAACTGCACTAGAAGAGGTTGGGGAGATGGGACAGGCGGACACACCAGGCCCCGGGGCCGGAGCTGTTTTGTGGTGATACCTTTTTTTTTTTTTTTTTGCTTTCTGAAGCCTCTCTATCAACTTGTGTTTCTGACGCTCAATGAACCACACAGAAAAGATTCACACACATTTCTCCTCTTACAACTTTTATTTCTTTTTTTACTGCATGGATTAGTTTTTTTTTTTTTTAACCCAGTCCCTGACAAAGTTAAGCTAGATGTTGCCTTGACCCTAAACTACAACCTCTCGTTGGAACTCAAACAACAGGAAGCTAGCGTATTTCCTCCCTTTATTCCTCCTATTATTTTATCACTCTCACCCTTTTTTTCTTATATCTATTGACTGGAAATACTCTATAGACGGGGTTTATTTACGAGAGAAAAACAACAGCTAATTACCGCAGGAGGATTCAGAGCAGCGTACATCTTTTAATAAGATAGTTGACCTAATTTCCAGTAGCAACGATACCAGAAACACTGCCGCATTAAAGACACTTGTTTTTTAGGGACATATGCCAGCCACGTGTTGTATTTATAATTTCTATAACTCTTTATTTGTTCAGTCGTATTTTTTTTTTTCTGTTTGTATAACATAACAATCGTGCTTTATCATTTGACACCATTTAGATACATATCATGTTTATATTATGTTTTACATTAGGCAGTGAGACAGTTAAAAATATACAAAACAATAGAATTTAACTAGACATAGTTTCTATTTTTAATATAATCATCAATATCTTCATAGTCGTCATCATCTCATATATTTCTGAAAGATATGTGCTTTAGCTTCTGTGGTCAAAATATTATTGCAGAAAACAGCAACTTCCATTTTTTCAACATTAAGACAATAACTTCCAATGTAGTACAGACATTCACAGTTACATGTTTTACACGGTACGGTTTTACAACGAACTTCCAGAGAAAAAACTGCGGTAGAGTAACTTTATACAAAATTCACAGGACATGAACTGTAGCCATTTCACATTTTCCGCTCGGTTGTTTTGCTTTTCACAAGTAAACATGTTCTGTTCAACCGGATGCCTTTCGCAGTAGCTGCCATAGAAGCAAACTAACATTGTCCTAACACGCCATGGCAAGGAACTCTGGGAAAAATTCAAGCTTTGTGCTTTTCACTAGTAAAGCAAAGACAACAGAAACAAAAACAGAAACAGACCACTTGCTTACCGGCCTGCACCGAAACACCTACATAATGTATTGCTGAATACGTACTGATCATGACACACAGAGAAAAAGGAAATAGTGACTAAACACAGAGTTGGTCCCGTATTTTTTATCTTTTTTTTTGTGCTAACGTACAAAGCGGTACTTTGTATTTCGGCCCAGTCATGTAAACAGACTATGGCTCGGCTAAATTTTGTAAATTGGCTTAAGGCCTTTTCTGTTCTTCTTTTCTTTGTCAGGAGAAGTTTGTGAAACTTTGTTCCTGAGGAAAACATGCAAACGTAAACAGGATTGACTGTCAGCATCATAAGGGATAGTCAATATTTATAAATCACTTTTCTAACCCTGTGTTTTCTCGTCTTCTTTTTTTATTGTACTTTTTTGTACCCTGTGCTTTGCCAACCGAATACTAAATGGCATAGTTTTTGCTTTTGTCTGCCTATTGATTTTGGTCCTCCATTTCAACATATATATATATATTTATAGTATAAAACATCCTAAAAATAATTCTAAAAATGCTTTAATCACATAAAAGTTTTATCTCTAATATTCTTCTTTTTTTTTACTGAAAAAAGGAAAAATAACAGTCTCTCTCACACACAAAATCTTTTGCAACAAACACTGGATTGCTCCAGAGCTGCTGAACATGAACTTCTTACTGGCATTGTGCTTAACTCCGAGCTCCCCGTTAGCCTCGTGGTTTGCAGTTTTTACCTCACAGAGAGCAACGTTTGGAAAAGAGACAACTGTGTGAGGTTTAGTAAACATCCACAAAAAACTGACGCCATCCCTCGCACTCTTCTATGATGTCAAGTTTGTTTTACTACGTAATCTACTATAATCACACGGTATTTACTTGATTCATGAAGATATTCAACAAATCTCTAATCTATGTCTCAAGGGATTTTTTTTCTTTTCTCACAGTATTACACAGTATGTTTACATTTTTTTTTTTTTTTAATTCAGAATTACGATTGTATTCGTGAACACTAACAGTCTTTGATTTTGCTTTCAGAACAGGACATTGTTGGCTTGGTTTAACAAATGCTGAAAATGAAATATGGATTTAAAATTGGTTTTGATCACATATTGCCCTCAGAGGTAGGTGAATCAATTAAAATCTTGGAAGTCCTTAGCAATGTTCTGTTTTGTCTAAATGCTCCATGAGGGTTTCCTTGTTGACTACACGTTGGCCTCGGCGTTGGTCAGGTTAGAACTTGGGCTTGTTGGGTTTGGGGGATTAACAGGCTCTGTTGGGCTGGTTGGGTTAACAGTTGTGGTAGTGGGATTAGCTGGACTGGCTGTAGTTACCGTGGTGGTGATAGTGGTGGTGGGGCTTGTTACTGGATTCACCGGGCTAGAAGCAGAGGCTGGATTGGCTGCAGGTGCGGCCGTGTTCGCGGGTGTCACAGGGCTGCTTAAAGTGGCTGGAGGATTGGTGGAGCTTGCTGGGTTTGCAGGAGCCGGGTTGGCGGGGCTTGCTGGGTTGGTTGGGCTGGACAGGTTAGCGATGTTGGTTTCCACTTGCTGCTCTGGTCCGTTCTCCTGACATCGCCTAGTTACTGCAGGAGGCTGAAGCATTATCCGAAGTCGCTGACAGAGACACATGGAAAGGAATTACAGAAGAAGAATAAATATACAGTAAAAATCTGCCAACACAAAATCTGAAATAATCAAACATCAACAAAAGATGATTTAATCCTTTCTTACCTCCTTGTAAGTGCCTTTGAGACCAAGGTACATATAGATCATGTATCCTGGTATGAGAACCATAGAGGACAGCGCCATGAGCCAACCTACTCCCTGACCCCAGCCCGGGAACACATACTCTCCCATCGTGAGAGGAACCATTTGGACGGCGCTGAACAAGAACACACCCTGTGGGAGACATTATGCACACTGACACGTCTGACTACAGGCAGCACTGTCCCGGCCTGGCGTGGCTGCGGGCAGGTAATATTGACTTTATCATTTCATTTCTCATGTCATGACTTTACATGTACTCTTCTATCAGCTCAAAGTACTCACAGCGACAATAAGAGGGGTGAACACGACCCAACACAACTTCCACCATATACAAGGTCTGTAGCCAATCATCTCCTGGATGTTGTCGTAGAACTTGTTGACACCTAAAAACAAAAAGGTAACACAAATCAATAACCAATTCTTGCCATCAGTAAAACAATTTATGAGGTCAAACGAGAGAAAACAGCTGCCATTATACAATTTTTATTCAAATTACTTCAGATTTACAACCATATTCAGCTAAATTTGTATATAAAATAGCAACTTGATTTGGTTAGAAAAAATCACAAAATTGAAAATACATCTGCATAACTAAGAAGAATACATAGGAAACATCCTTACAGGTAAAGTTAGGGTATATCTAGTTCATGGATCTTTGTCAAATTTTTCCATGTAAATGTTGAACAGGAGCATAAATCAGGTGTGATATATGTACATGACATGACACTACTACTACTACTACTACTGTCATACAAGCAAGAAATCAAAGAGAAGGAAACAATATAAGGAGGCGGACTGTTTGGAGTCCAGTTTAATTCCGACGCTGATACATCAAGTGTATCAAAAATTTTTTTTTTGACACAAGACAGTTTGACCTCAACCGCATTATTTTTGCCCTCAGTGGATGTTACATAGTTATATAATTATAGCCATTTGCATCATCTGACACATAATTATTAGGGATGTAACGATACCACTTTTTTCAAACCGATTTGATACCAATACTTGGATCTGAGTACTTGCCAATACCGAGTACCAATGCCAATACTTTTCCCACACAAACAAATGCCATGAATTGGAAGACTGGTTTTATTTTCTTCTCTGCTTGTTACAACAAATGATGGTGAAGTAGATTTAAAAAAATTAAATATTGTAAAAATTACCACAAAACTAAAATTTCAAGTGAAAAAAAAAAAGATTTTCTTTGAAATTATTGCAATTTAAATATCGGTTCATGGTATCGATTAACTAACCGATACTGATACGAGTAGAATGGTTTCAGCCTCGATACCTGATACCAGTATTGGAATTGGTGCATCTCTAAAAATAATCATATTCGATTTAGACTCTTGAGACCTTGAGCCTTAAATGAAGCTGCAGAGATACTATCCAGGTACCTTAAATTCAAGCTTTGGTTTTTTTGTGGTACCAAATCAAAATCTCAACTTTTAACTTTGCATGAAACAGTGGGAGTACACACCGTAACACCAGGATATGGAGATGCATTCAAAGAAGACCAGGAATAGCAGACACATCCCGCTGGCAGAGTAGTAGTCAAACAGTTTGAACACATAAAGTCCACCCTGGTTACAAACAAAGACACACATTCAAGAGAAGAAAACTAGCTTAAAACATTCTTCTACATTCTGAACACTTGATATTTTTTGTTGTTTTCTATTTGCATCATTGGATTTTTACCCAATCTTGTGCAACACACTGCTGTACCTGTGTGATGTTTGAAAGTCCAATCACATAGGACACCAGACAGACTACAGCGATGAAGATCTCTCGTCTGCCTCGGAGAACCCTGGGGAACTCGTCCACGAGGGCCGTGATAAAGCCTTCGACGGTGCAGAACTGACGGACAGAATCACACAAACACCTTTAAATGTTCTCTCACCTTCATGCTTTCATGTCCCGCCACATAAAGGCTCCTCGCATGAGGAGTGTGTTGATTTGTTCTGTGGAAATCTGAGAATATTTTCTATCCCTGTACCGTGAAAACCTTGAAGAATGTTTCTGTAAGCTGCTTCGGCCATTTGAAAAAAACCTTGTTGCTATGACATTTAGAACAGGGTTGTAATTTCTGTCTTTCACTTTGAAGTGTGTGAGTGTGTGTGTGTGTGTGTGAGTGTGTGTGTGTGATTACGGTCAGTGTGACCTTATTTAAATCATGCACAAATTAAAGAAACCCAGGCAGCGCAGCCCGTAGGCATATGGAGGTGATAAAGTTGCATTTAAAAATACTTGACAGCTAATGTCAAAGCCTCTGTCCACAAGAAGCACCCCCCCTTAAAAAAAAGTTATCATGCAGGGAGCAGAGGTGAGCTACGTGATATGCAACTGCTTTTAAATATTTGGGTCAGGCATGAGCAGATCATTGCCGAGCCTCTTTACCTGGCTGTCTATCCCCAGCATGAGCAGCATGGAGAAGAACAGAATGGCCCAGAGAGGTGATACAGGCAACTGGGTTACAGCCTCTGGGTATGCAAGAAAAGCTAAGCCAGGACCTGGATGATGAAGAGGAAATTTGAATTTTTATCATTCTGAGAAAGGCAAAGACACTTATTCATGTAGAATATGTCGAAAAAAGCGGTTGGTCTGGGTGACTGTGAAAAAACATCTGAGACAGAAACGCTACAGAACAAAGGCATCTGTTGTTACCTGAAGCTGCTACGTCCGCAATGTCTTTCTTTGTCACATGCGCCATGAAGCCAACAATGGAGAAGATGACAAAGCCAGCAAACATGCTGGTACATGAGTTGATGCAGCACACAATGACAGAGTCTCTGGGGAGAGGAAATATAAAACGGGGCTGCTGTTAAGGGTTTAAATTGACTTCTTTCTTTCTTTTTTGATTCTGTATTGACCTTTCTTAAAAACCACAGAAGCATTTCAGAGAGCGGCTGTGAGAGCGCTTCAGTGCTTTTTATTCATTCTGATTGTAAAGACGCATTCTTTTTAGCAGATATGAACATTTTCTATTCAAGACCTTGAGTCAAAATAATAAATTGTTTTGATATTGTTATATAAATGTGATAGACGGAGGAATGAAGTTGAAACAAGCTCACGGAAAGCACAAAAACAATAACGCCACCATTTTACATAACCGAATGTTTATGTGACCCAGAACCACGGGGCTGTTAGAGAAAACGCTCACAATGCAGGGATCCTTGTTTTTCCCTCCACAAACGAACAAAACCACCCTTCACCCTTAATTTATTATTATATAGACACCAGAAAGCCACAATGATTGGCTATTTTTTTGGTCTCTTTAATTTATGGGCTATTTTTTTTTCTATTTGAAAACTGCCACAGTTTCATAAGCTGTTTTCTAGATTACCATCCTTCTCTGTTATTGTCCTCATAAATCCCATCCAGTCTTACCTGTAAACATTGTTATTGAAAGTATTATAGCTGCCCAGAGCTATAAGTGACCCCAATCCCAGGCCATAGGAAAAAAAGATCTGGGTAGCTGCATCCAGCCAAACCTGACAGAGGAACACAGACGTTTAGTGGCATGAGGCCGACTTCTGCTCACTCAGGCGTAACGCAGCACATCGCTATGAATCACATAATCATGTGTCATTACCTCTGATTGTTTGAGCTTTTCAAAGTCAGGGGTGATGTAGAACAAAATCCCTTCTCTAGCTCCGGGTAGAGTCACCCCACGAATGAAGAGAATAAACAGCATGAAGTAGGGATACGTGGCCGAGAAGTAAACGACCTGTAAAATGGAACACAGCCATCAGCAGAGGAGCATAACTGCATCTTAAAGGGGGAAACTAAAATCCATCAGTCTGGAGCATCGATTTTCATGAGACCTGTGACGATGTTTGTCATAAAAGTTTTCATAAATGTTCTCTGTCTGTCTCTGTGAGGTTATTGGATTGTTTTTATTTATTTATTTATTTTAGAGGGAGGACAAAATGTGAAAGGAGAGGAGGCTGGGATTTAATTTGACCAAAACAAATTTTGTTGGCTACGGTCATGTGATGAACTAGACTTTTTAACATGGACAACCACACGGGAGAGAAACTGCTCCAAGTCAGGGGAAGAGGACAAATCCAAATTGTCGGGTTTTGGCAGATTGTTGCTCTTCCTATCGCAAATCCACTCGCAGTCTGAAGAATTTGTCCAGAGAATTGGAATAATACAGGAGCCACCAAGAGGCAGAACAGGATGTCTCTTATTTAAAAAAAAAAATCAATTCTGAAAAGTGTTGATTGCAATCTAAAAGATTGATGAGATGATATTAGACTGTTTAATATTGCATAAGTGTCACAAACTCCCGATTAGGAGGCATTGCATTTCCTAAACTTGCAGACACATTCTTACCTTCCCTGTCCAGCTAACACCTTTCCAAATACAGAAGTACACAAGGACCCAGGCGATGGCCAGTGTTATTGCCAATGGCACTCGAATCTGGCCTGGTTTTTCCAAGCCATCAGTCATTTGATGCACGTTGAGCCTAGAAGTCAGAGGAAGCAACAATGATGCCATCACACACACACACACACACACACACACAGGAACCAAGCAGCAGAAGAGGCTGTCTTTTATCTCGACTGGAGAGTCATGCAGGATATTTTAAAGGAGTCTTACTTCCAGAATTCATCCACAGCACTGCTCAGATTGGTCGTGTCACTGATGGAGTAGTTAGTGTAGCAATATTCTGTGTTCCACGGATTGTTACATGAGCTCCATGGAAGTTCCTGGATAAGAAAAACGTTACATTTGTTTTTAGCTGTTTAAGATTTTTATAATTATTTGTAAAACCTGGACAATAATCCTCGTGAGAGGGACATAAAAGCACAATCTGCAATACTTACAGTGGTGAATGAGTTGTACAGGTAGTAAATGGCCCAAGCAATGATTACAATGTAGTAAATGTTCAGCCAGAAAGACAGGACAGCTGCTGCCAGGCCCACACCTATCACACACAATTATTTTGGATTTAAGAATAAAAAAAAGGAGGGAAATTGCATTTGCATGTTATACTGGCACGATGCATTTTGATTTTATACCTTTAAACATAGGAGCCAGTTTCCACACACCAAGCCCTCCAATTGAAGTGTATTGACCGAGGGAGCATTCCAGTAGGAACAAGGGGACTCCAGCAAATATCAGAGTCAAAAAATAAGGAATCAAGAAGGCTCCTGGATGGAGAAAAGTACATCAAGTTACGCGTTTTCTGCGCTGGCGCAGTACCGCACAGCGCCAGTTAATTGGGATTGAAAATGCAGGTGATAGCTATGATTTCGTGTTCTGGACACGGTGAATTAGTTAAGCTCAACGATCAGCATCTTAGAGCTGATCGGGCCGTGCAGTGTGTATAAATTATCAGTGAGAATAATGTTTACCTCCTCCGTTTTTGCCACAGAGATATGGAAATCTCCATACGTTTCCAAGTCCAATTGCATAACCCACGCAAGACAGGAGGAAATCAAATTTTCCCCCCCATGTCTCTCTGTCAGGCAACTCCTTTTTCTGCTTTTCGGGCTTCACGTCCAGTGATTTGGGTTTGTCATTACTGGTGGCCACCTCGTTCAGTTCTGTCACTTGCCCATCCGTTTTGGTGCCGTTCGTCGCCATGTCTCTGGATTTGGCAAAGGTCCTGGCAGTAGGACGTGAGACTTCAGCACCAGTCCACGTAGACAGCAGCTTCGCGGTTTTTGCAACTGACCTTCGGACCAAATGTCTTGAGATGGAGCTTGCACACACACACACACTCACACACACACTCACACACGACTGGTCAGTCGCCGTTAACCTACAGATCGTGAACAGAGTAATTGGTTGTGGATTCAGGGGGAGGTGGAGGGGGATGGGGGTGGGGGGGGAGACAATATGGTTACCTATTAAACAAACACGTTGTTCTACATTAATTTACTCTCGTGCAGGTGCAGCCAAACAACAGCAATCACAAGTCATCGTTTAACTTTAAATACACATTTAAATGCAGACTCTTCTGATCATTTGGCATCATGACATTTTTTTCCCCTTCATTCATATTCACAATGAACAAACGCATAAAAAAATCGATGCTGCCTCCACAGTTAAAACACAGACGACAGACGGGTTGCACGTAATTTAACAGCCAAAAAAAGCAGATCAGCAGACACGGTAGTCCAAACAAAGTCTGCAATTAAATATGCTATTAAAAAGAGAGATGAGAAGCTGGCAGCACAAACACATACAGGGAAAAAAAAGTTAAAGGGAAATTACAGGATCCAAAACATGCACTTAAAGCGCAGGACGCTGCGTACCAATATCGTCTAGCCTATGAGAATTAAGCACATGAAATCTACCAATTACCACCTACAGATTCTCCTTACAGTTAGACTCATACAAAATTGGAAGTAGCAGAGATAGAAAGAGGTCTCAATGAAACAGGAAAACAAAAAGGCACCAAAGAGACAAAGGGCTATCCAATGCGTAAAAGCTTTACGCATCTCTCTGCACACATTCTGCGATTGAGTGAGGACTCTGCGCGAGGTGAAACGCGCCGGAATGCGTCTCTTGCATCTGCAGAGTCCAACAGTAAACAGCAGTAATCGATTCTGCGTGTAATTGGATGTAGATTGTTGGTTTAAAGAACGCGTCGCAGTCTTTCATCTCAGCAGCAGCAGCATTCAAAACCCAAACATTCTAACTGTCGCACAGGCAAAAATACCAGCCATGCACTAAACTTAATTGTTTATCTGGAAAAAAAAAAGAAAAAAGAAACGTGCACGTGCAGACGGACTCAAGGATTCAGCACCCGGTTTTTACTCACAGTGAATCGGAGATCTGTGCCGCTGAGGATTCGCTGCTTGCCACAAATGTCGAAACGAGGTATCCGTAGATTCCTCCTGTGGGCGAAGTTGTAAACTCCCGGTGTTTCGTGAAACATAAAGAGATGTTACTTCCATTAAAAGACCTAATCGGGAGCGTTAGACGGGTCCAAGCAGGAGCTGTCCAGCGGGAGCAGTGCTGATGACCAGAAGGAGGATGGAGGAGGAGAGAGAGGAGGAGGTTGAATTAACGCGGGCAGCAGCCGCTTCGACTTGTGCGACTGTCTAACATCAACAACCAGAGACTCAACTCCCATCTACACAGCCTCAATGTCATCTCAAAGTCGCCCTCCCTCACTCACCTCCCCCCTCTCCTCGTCCTCATCTATATTCTGTTCTGACATCACACTTACGTGTTAAAATGTAAGTTTTGCTACTTTCAATTGCATGAAATATTTACAATTTTTTAAATCTTTATTTCCCTAAACACTGTAAGCAAGTTGTGTTAAAAAAAAACTTCCTCGGAAATTTTTTATTCCACCTCATAAATGACAAATATCGTGAGTTTAGGGCTTATTTGATTTTTTTTCATAGTTTTTAATTCTCGTTCACTGTTTTTGCACCCAGCAACGCAAAAATGTGATTCCTCTTGATGCCAAACCCTTCACACCCCCGATATCAAAACGTATGGCCGAGGTTCCAAAATGGAAACATATGTGTGGGATATTTTGAGCAGCACAGTCAGGTCCAAACGCTTATATTTGGATGGCGAGGCCACTCTGACAAACAGTGATAGAAGGAGTCCGTCGGTAAAAGGGAGGGAACACAGGCTGGTTGTTTCGGACTCTGCCTGGGATCGTCCTGGCGATTTCCACAAACCAAGGAGATGATAAGAAGGAAAAACCTGCGAGTATTTAAAGAAAAAAGAGAAGATTTGAAGACGGAGTACATAGAAGAATGGGATCAGCTGTGGACCTGTTACTTTTCATTCTTTCTTTTCACACACAAAAAAAGACTAAAACATTGTCAATGAGGAGCTCCTCAGCTTTAGATCATGGTAAGTGTTTGGGCCGACATGTTGGATTTTTCTTTAATATGATTTCATCTTTTAAGTTTCATGTTGGCTTCTAACCTGAAATTTTACAGTTTGCTTTCATGCTCATTGTATTTTCCACCACACACACACACACACACACAGAAATACCTGTTGCCTGCTATCACTCACTTTCTTCTGAACAAATCAATCAGAATACACCTTTTTGTTAAGGTTGAGGAGGGCGTGCATGCAAACTGTGATGCAAACTGCTGGAACTGCTCTGGCAGGGAGATCAGGAGCTGCCATCACAGACTGAGAGGGCACCAGATGGCGAACCAATGAGGGGTGAACTAACCTACTAAATGTTACCACATGAAATGCAGCCTTTGAAAATCCCATCTGGCTCGCAGTCCCTGTGGACATAAAAGTGTGAAACATGACACATATTTATACACCTGCTGATGGAGCAAGCAGGCGTGTTCCGATGGACTGGTGACATGTTCTCCCAGCCAGCTGACCTCTTAACCCTGGAGCTTTGATCCCATTCAGCTTGCTGATCTTTTTTTTTTCCCACTCGATCTCTTAATCATCATCTGAAACCTGCATTTGGCTCCTTGTGCATGTGGCATGTGCTCCATTAGGCTGGAATTACTTGACCTTTCGTCTAATGGCTTTCAGAGTGTCTAAGAGTGACCGTCTCACCTTTACAGGCCCAGTGGCTGTAAACTGTTGGGGAGGAGTTTTCAGCATTGATCAGCTGACGGGATTCACACACAGAATATTCCTTTTGTTTAAAAAAACATCCTTTTGTCAACACATTTCTAATTAATGTAATAAAAGTATTTAGAAATCAAAGGACAATCTTATTATTTAACAGAAAAAACAATGCAAACGCTAAATTAAACATCCAGAAATACAAAGTTGGTTCTATTTTTTTAGATTATTGAGTAAATGCTCAAGAATTAAAAATAATTGACACATTTTTGTATGTTTTGTATTATAATCTTCCCTTGTGGATGTTTAGTTCTCCACTGACGTTGACACACTTCTTCTTTTTTCTCCCCTGATCCACCTTGGAACTGTGTTTTAACTGCTCACTAATCTCCATGAAATTTCCTGAGCATTTCCTCTGTTTTCGAATGCATCTCAGTGGACTCATTTATTTATTTTTTTTCCGGCAGCATTCTGCAGTTTGAAGCCACAAAATGAACTGATTAGCATGATGATTCATCATTAGTATGCTAATCATAAGCAATTCACATATTTTATTCATATTGTCGTCGAGTTGTGGCTTGTGACTTTTTTTTTTCTTCTTTTTTTTTATTCCTTCCAGTTTTGTTTTCATTGTGAAACGTGCAAGTCAGTTGGGTGACCAGTCACAAACTGCAGACAGACTCGAGACGTCATGTGCTGAATGAAGGATAATTAAATGAGCAGACAAAAGGGGTTAAAAACACGCGTCCTATATTAGACAATTAGAATATAAAATACTATAAAAAATGTGGCTGTAAATTAAAAACTGTGTATATTCAAACGACAGAATTTGGGGCCAACTTAAAAATAAGAAGCCAAATAAGGTCAAAAGCAGAAAATCAACACAAGATGTTACTCTGACAGCAGTGTAGAATCTAATGTGTAAACATGTCTTCTGAAACCATCACATTCACCGTTTTACTGCCAGAATCCTCCAGATTCAGACTTTTCTCTCCCGTCTTGCTGTCTAATCTTTATTTTTGCTGATTGCTGACATATATTTTTTTAATACGAGCACCGAGAGCGTGTGTATTGCTCAATACCTCTGTGGCTGATGATGGAGGGATTGACATGTGTGTATTTCACAGAGGGAACAGTGCTTAACTGAATAACTGCTCGCTCAGTTTTTCAGCGTGGAGCAGAAATGTAATTTATCAATCCTCACAGGGAGGGTTGATTACATTTACCTACGTTTGATGAGGCTGTGAGATGTTTTACGTTGCAGCTTCTTGTATTTTAGGAGCTACAATGAGATGCCGGTATCTAAAGATACTAAAACCAGTGCGATGTGGTGTCTTCCTGTATTTGTTTAGCGTGACCTAAATTGCTGTGAAGTAAGAACATCAGCATCTCTGTCTCGCCTTTTCCTTCTATCTGCCTCCTTCAAGGCCTCCTGCTCTTTCACTTAGCTTTCTGTCTCAAACAGTTTTCAAACAGGAACAATAGGCTGAGAAGACTTAAAAAAAAAAAAAAAAACACAGACCCTGCCAGATTATTTACAGACGTATTGAGGCAGCATTTGATCTGAGAGTCGGGACGATGATGTTTCAGGAATACAAAGTGAAGCATTCTTTACATTTCAGGAAACATTATTATTCTTTTCTCTTTTAAAACACTAACTGTACGAACAAATACCATTTTTGGAAGGAGACAGCCATGATTTTGGGGACATGTAGCCTCCTTGCAGGTTTACCGTGTTTGGCATGAAGCCGTCAAGCGTGCACCAATCAGGTTTGACGACAGGTACTTGTGTTGATCTGCTGACAGCTCCGTTTGACAGTCAGCACACGGTGTGGATTTAGTAAACATATGACCTCCATGATAACCAGTATGGGGGCTCTAAATCTCTCCAAATTTTGTACATGTGTTGCTAGGCAACAGCATAATCGGTCTCCGTCTCTCCCCCTCCTTCTACGGTTCTCTCTCTACTGGGATTGCTGTGCTTCTATCCCTGAAAAATGCTTAATTAACTTCTACAAAAAGTCCATTAATGGTGAAGATTAGGCTTCTGAGGGTTAAAAAGCACAACCAGGGCTGCACGGGAACTCAAACTCACATCTAAATACATGTCAAAAATTAAAAGGTCCTTTGAAACAAATGATCTGAGAATCATGTGGCTGGACTCAAGCAGGAGCAGATTAAACGAGCGCTAAAGACCAAATTATATGACGCTCGGGGTTTAATTCTAACAAACTCATTTACAGACACTGAATCTGTTGTCGACTAAATAATTAGAGTTATAAAGGCGGAAATAACAGACTGCGTCTGAATAAATGCAGTTAGTGAATGTAAAGATAAAACGATACAATGTGAAAAGAAAAAAAAATAATAATGGAAATTTGAACATTTACAAAATGTAGAAAAACAAAGTCTTGTGTGAAACTGTAAATTTGTATTAATTATTTATCAGTGCAGATGAAATGTTCATAAAATGTTCTTAAACAAGTGAATTTGGACTCAACTGGACGTTTACGACAGAAGACAAAGAGTCACTTTGGTAGGAGGTTCTTACAGGTTTGTTTTTTTACTTTATTACAGTTTATTTATAATTCAATGTTTAGAATATTTTCAACATGAGAACACACGGATGTGATGAACCCTCTCAGTTCTCTCTGAGTTCTTCAGGTCTCTGAACCACAGCAGTTATACTTTTAATAATTTTATTGTTTTATTCATCTTATTTTTTAACCAGAAAACCACCACAATCATTACATGATACAAACACACCAGTTTATCAAAGTAAAGCGCCAAAACATTAGAGTAAATTATTTTAAAATATTTATTTTAAAGTATTCAAATGTTTTCTAAGTATTTTCCTTTTAGTTTCGATCATATACAGTATTTCACTGGGACATTTATGATTTTACATTAGTTTATCTTCCTCTGTGTATATAAAAAAAAAAAAACATTTTATGAGTATTTAAAAAGATTCATGCTGGAATCTTTTACACATAAACAATATTTATGAGCTTGAATGAGAAGAAACAGTTTAAAAGCAGATGCTTCTCCAGCTTCAGGATGAAAAAATGAGGGCTGGAATTTACTGAAACACAAGTTTCATGAATTAATCCTGTGAAATCGAGTGCTTAACATATTATCATGATTCATATCTTTCGATTAGAAAAAGGGTTTTCTATCTTTATTTTTATTATATTAGTGTTGAACATGTTTCTCTGGACAGTTGATCTCAATATTATTAAGTTTCTTCCATCATTTTTAATATTATGGTTTACATGTCGGTTTTAGACTTCAAAATGTGGCATAATTTTACTGTTTTAGTGGAACAACTTCATAAGGTACAAAAATAGACCTGGACTACAGGGTACACCCCCAGCGACAATAATTTGTACCCTTCTTGTCACTGGGGGTGTACCCTGTAGTAATAATATTGAAAATGATGGATGAAACTTAATAAAATAGAGATTAACCAGCCTTGACCAGGATTGCAGGTGCAGTTGAAATGGTACAAATTTGTACTTTATATCAATTTGAACCCTCAGAGGGACATTTCTGACCTTTTAAAGAATAATATTGTACTTTTAAGGGAACATTTAAAAAAATGTTACCTATAGGTACAAAAATGTTCTTGTCTCGTACCTCTATTTCTGAGAGTGTTCAGTTTCCTCTGAATTATCAGAGTTTCTTATTTTCTCTTCTTCAGAAATGCTTCTGGAGTTTGTGCCGTATACTCTGGGACACTTTTGGGAAACTACTGGTGACCCGTGCAGGTCGAACCCCGCCTCTCGCCCAGTGACTGATGTAAACAGACACCAGCCTCCTGAACAGGAACAAGCAGGTAAAGAATTAGAGCGATGCACATTTTGTGTTGTTTTGCCTTTGAGCTGGTAAATCTACCGCCAGTCATAATGATTCCAACAACATACAGTAAGATCTCTCTAACAACTTTGTGCAGGCACATATCATGACACTACCACCACCGTGGTTGACTGCAGGGACGCTGTCTTGACCACAAACACGTTGAATTCGTCTGCGCTAAACAAACTGAATTAAGTCTCATCTGATTGAAAGATGAGCTCCCAGATTTTTTTTGTACCTGACGTCTTCTGCAGATCTGATTAGTGGTTTAATCATCTAGATTACCGCTGCTGTGTTAGCACAGATTTATCTTTATTCTGTTTTGTATTCATTCCTTCACCAGGTGAATTCATGCTGTTGACATTCAGAAACAGGCCATATGCTCAAAAGTAAGAATCCACAGATGATCAGTACACAGACTTGTTGCATTGACTTCATGAGCTCTGATCAGAGGTGATACAGTATAATCCCTCTGTGTCTGCTCAGGTGCAGTGGGTTATGCCCAGATTACCTCTAGGTGTATTTGACCAGGAAGCATCTTAATCAGAAACTACCTCAGCTGACTCCTTTTGATGAAGAAGAGCAGCGACTCTGAGCTTTCCCTCTGATGAAGGTGCTCCTCACCCTGTCGCTCAGGCTGAGCCCGACCAGAAGAAGCTCTTTTCACGTTCGTATCCGTGATCGTCTTCTTTCAGTCATGGTATAAATCTCATGATCGTATGTGAAAGATGGAACATAGAGCCGTCAGCTGTGAAAATCTACAGACAGGAATATAAACATGGTGACCGAGACTCAGTTCTTAATCCTGCATCCTGCATCCTGNCAGAATGTTGACTTTTCATGGCGACTCTGAGAACACAACATTCTGCTTTGTTGTTGTAAGTGATACAGTAACAGACTTCTAAGGTCATTTCTGTCTCTGCACCTCTGGATTATTAAATATTCTCCTCCTGAAAAAGCCACCAGTTTCAAACACATCTGTGTAAGAGAAAGCGTGAGGAACGAAGAGAAGCAAAAAGGTCCATCATCTGTGTCCCGCCCCTCAAAAAAAAGGCAGGAGCAACGACATAGAAGTTTTTATAAAAGGCGGCTTTGACAGAAGCCTGCAATCCTTTCTCAGCGCACTGGCCCTGCTAATCTCTTCTATTCAACCACATCACTATGGAAACTGACTGGATGTTTCACCCTTGCTGCCTAACCAGTGCCATTCAGTCATGTCCGCCACCGACATGGAGGTTATTCAGCAAAACTGTCAGCTGATCATTGCTTCACCATGCCGTCACTGATGTGGCGTTATGGACGCTTGTCCCAAAGCTGGTCTTCTTAAAATCTGGGACTGGAAATTTTAAGCTGGGCAATAATCACTTCAGCGCTAGCTAGGCTGTAGAATGGAGAGTCTGAAGTGGTTGGAGTTTTTATTTATTTATTTTTTAACTCCTTGTGTCTGATACCTTTTTCGTTTCTTTGCTTTTTCCTCTGGCAAAACTGAAGGAGCTACATTTGTCACGGTTTTAAAAGGTTTATCAACTTCAAAGCCGTGGGAGCTGGTCGTCCAGCCCCTCAGTGAGACCACGCAATCCTTCCAGCACTGACAAGAATGGGTTGTAGCATGTGGACAAAATTTTCCCCACTAAGCTCTCAGTTCAGAGATTTCACATAAAGCTGGAGAGAGTTTCATTTGCATTTTCTATTGACGTCAGCTTTAATCCATCCCAAGCCACTTTCCTTAGCCCCTTCAACATCTCAGAGAAGAGCTGCAGTAATTGTTAATTACAGGAAAAAGATGGTTGTAATCACTCGTCCTATCAGGCTGATCAGCGCTAACGCTGACAGCCCGGGAATGAGCCTCGGAGCAGAACCCCACAGGTAAACAGAACCTGAACAAGCCACAGCGAGAGCTGCGCTACATGCATCTCAACAACTTAAATATGTGGAAAAAACTTCTCCATGAATCATTTTTCTGGCATCTTTTTAAACTAGAAGTCAATCAAATAAATAATTCTAAATAATTTCACAAATTAAACAAGAACTGCTTTTTCTTTAAACTGATGAATCTAAAGAGTCCTCTGCATTAAGAGTCTGTAACATGTTGAGTGAGACATATAATATATATGTCATATAATTACATTGAAATATGTGAATATAAATAAATATATTTATATAAAACAAGTTTTCTTTCTTCTCCTGGCATCAGTGTTCTAGCATACAACCAGTACTGGAATAAACACACAATGATTTTGATAAATTATTAAAATTTCTTCTAAAAGACAAGAAAGAAGAAAAACAAAAATAACGAATCGTTAAAAATACTGCAAATTCAATACATTTAATACATTTAACACTGTGTATTTTCTTTTCTTTTAATTTTATCGTTCAGGTCCCTTTGGGCACAAAACAGCAACTACATCATTATCATTAACAACAAAAAAGCACAAGTAGTGTTGCTATAAGAGGACAAATAGGTGCAAACGTTACAGACTGATTCAAGATTTTTTTGTTTGCTCGTTTGATTAAAAGTGGTGAAAATTTAAGATTCTGATAAAAGAAATTCTAAAAATTGAAATTTGTTATTATATGATAAAAAATAATATAAGTTCTATTTAGTTCGTATTAGGCAATTTGTATTTTCAATAAAGTAAAACCAAATGAGTCAGTGAGTTTTAATTGGAAAACAGAAAGTATAAAAAAAACAAAACAAAATGACGTGTTTCAAATCTACAGAAATAAGGTCAAATACCAGCGTGGCTCAAAAAGAATATAATTTGTTCATACGATGAAATCTTAATTAATTAATTACTAATGTCATTTTATGTCATCCAGTGAAGAAAAAAATGTTTATGTATCCAAAAACTGTTTAATGGTTTATTTAAAGAGGCCATTTCATACACATTTCAGGACCTTGTGGTTATTTCTTAAGTATTAACCAGTAATATAAAACATTTTATATCTAAAAAACATCAGGAAACACTGATTAACAGACCTTTTAATCTGTCAGGCTGCTTCGGCAGCAGCTCGTTCCTATTCATTATTTGAATTTGCTGGACTCTGATTGGCTAACAAACTAGCCTATCAGAGCAAGGTATACTGTTTCCTGCCCCGCTGTGCATGGCAACGTCAGACGTTCTCTCTTCCTGTTTGCTACGTTATGCTAACAGCTTTTAGCCAGCAGCATGCTAGGCGTGGTTTCAACTGCGGGAGCTGATGAATACTAACAAACAAAGGAGTTGTGATGAAACAGATACAGGCTGTTCGAACTCGGGAGAAATCGGGTTTTATCACCACCTGCGTAGTTTGAGAGATAAAAACTGAAAGACAAGTTGTTGACCTGTTTTCACACCCACTATGAAGGTAAGAACACCTGTGGAGCTAAAATATTCAACAGAAACCTCAGAAAAAACAGTTTTTAATGGAAGGGCCTCTTTAATATCAGAAAGTAGGTGCAGTTTCACATCCAACGTCTCACAAACACACAGGTAAGACTGAAACCTACCAAAATCTGGAAAATGTAACTGAATTACATTTTTCTCATTCCTTAAATAATGTGACTGCAGCAGCGGTGACGATATAAAAGAATATAAAAAGCCCTCAGCTGTCTTAATCTCAAAGATATTTGTTTCATCATTATGGAGCTTTGATGACTAAATTAACACAAGCGGTGAGTGTGTGTGAACGATTGTGATGGACTGGTGATGTGTGTGTGTGTGTGTGTGACGCTGCTGGAGACACCAGCTGCCTGCAACCCTGAACAGGAACAAGCTGCTATAGAAAATGGATGGAAACATCTATTTTACATCTAAACATTGATTGAATGTCATTTCACATTAAGGCACAATAAGACAAACGATGACCAATACAAGTCATTAATACATTGATAACCTTCCACTTGACCAGTTGAGCTAATTGGATATTGATGAACAAATGCACATACCATGAACTTGTATTACCTTAATGTAAAGGACACAACTGGAGGCCTGCATGGTGAAACTGGAATATATTTTAGATTCCCTTAAACAAATAACACTGAGTTTGTATCAGGATAGAATGTCAGATCTAAACGTTTCTTATTTTATGTTTCTTTTCATTTAGAATGCTTGTGATGATCATTTTTTGGGGGTTCTTATATCTGCGTCTGTGGATACGAGGATCAGTTTGTCTTCCATCTTTTATGTTGGTAAAATAGCAGAAATCTGTAGAAGACGTGTTGGCTGTATGTTTTGTTACAGATAAGCCGACTTGCAGAAACAAAGGGCTTGTGTGATGGAAGAGCAGTTGGAATATACAATATATGCTTCACAGGCACAAAATGCCTTTGAGCACTGATTCTCTGGTTCAGTTCCCAGCTGGATCTATAGTTAGACTGTCCTGCTCCGTGTTTCCTGTCTCTCTATTCTGCTCTCATCTATGTTAAAACACACAGTACAAAACAGGCAAGTAAACATACAAATATGTCACTTTCTGAACCAAGTTTTTAAAAAATTTAGATTCACACGAATGAGATAATTTCCAGATCCAGGTAAGTGGGCGGGACTTCCAGCTCCACATCTCTTGTGTGCAGACTCTGGCTCAGAAGAGACAACATGGCAGCTCCATCACACACCTCAACTGTAAAGTTTGATGAGTAAAATCCCAAAAAAAAAACCTGATTCTTTACAAATGAAATCTGTTTAAGACGACGCCCCTCCTTTATTTAATTTATTTGACACGTTAGAGTATTAAAAGCTTCGAACACAAACCCTTAAACATCCTTCCTCCTGAGACCTGAAGTAGACCCACTAGCTGTAACTCATTTAATTAGGTTGATAGTTTTGTTTATCTTATTTCCTCCTCAATCCCTCATGTGTCCCTGCGGCACAGTAAACTGATCAAAGTGAAGCCACGTTTAATCCAGAGAGATCAGCAGCAGACTGGAAATGGATTTAAAGTTGCCCAGTTAATCAGTGAGATGAGAGGTTTATCAGACCAGGAGACAATTCATGTGTGGTTTCCATCCAAATATTCATAATTTGTGGAATTTTGTCAAACCACTTGCTGGGTAGTAAAGATTTATTTCTTTTGGAAGCGGTTCAATGTAGTTTGCTGATGTAGCTGGATTCTCAGACTGTCAGCAAAAGACAAATTTCCAAATATGATACATTCGTGCAAAATGTTTTTTTTTGTCCCAATTTGGTGACAAAGTATCTTAAATAGATTTTATTTGCAATGTTTTCACAATATCAGTCTCTTAATTTCACAGGTTTTCTACATTTCTCACTCTGTTTGACTCAGAAACTAAATTTAGGAGATGGATTCCAGCCTGCGACAAATCTCAGACTATTTTGAGGGAAAAATTGTCTTGTGAATCTTTCTAACATGTTTAAAATCGAATTCTGCGTCTGAAGAAATTTTAATTTGTCGACACCAGTTGCTGCTTGGAGAGACAAGTTTTAAACTGTTCTGAGAGAAAGAAATGTGGGAACTTATAAACCCCAGCAAATCGATTTACAATAAAAAAAGCAAATGAAGGTGAAAACAAACAGTTTTTTAACTATAAATCAGCATTCAACGCTTTCTGACGGTTTCACTCTCAGTTAATTTATTCATTTGCATTTTTTATATAGTTTAATAAGATATAACATTGTGCTCTGATTACTCAAAACACGATTTGAATTTAATTGTTCATTGTTTATTAAATTGTTCATTTTTATTTCCTCGTATTTCGCAGCAAATTCAATAAGAACAGAATGTACCAGAAAAAGAGAGCAGATCTCAGTACAGCCGTGATTTCAGTATAATTTATATTCTGGTATATAATTTTTAACATTATTTTATTATCGTACTGAACCTTCTGCGCTGAGATGGGATGAAGATAACGGTTCCCTTAATGAGAGAAGACGGAGGTGTGTTGAAACGTCGCCATCAGTGCCAGACATGAGAGACAGGAGGACGAACCTGGAGGTTGGAACCGTCTGATTCACGCCTGTTATTACGTGTTGTGGAGCGTAAACATCAAAAGATGGCGGATGAGTTTATAACATATGAATAGATGTTTTGTCTGTGATTGGGTGATGGTGTAAATGAAGGAAGAGGATTCCACACCTCCCTCGTATCAGCCTCTTAAAATGGGACAATGTATGAGCTACAGATGAAGTCACTTAATTTAGTTGTTGGCAATGGCATCACAAAACATTGACCTTTTGTTGGTTCCTTGGGGCCACAAAGTGAGTCACATGACAGCTGGATATTTACAGTGCCTCTCGTCACTGGCCTTGTCAAATCACAGCACACTTCACTGCTGCCTAGCAGGCCCAAGGCTGGAGTTTGGCTATGTAGACTGATGCATGTTTTCCTTTTTTTTTATCTTTCTTGTCTGTTTTTTAGCCAAAGCTCAGTGCAACCTTCTATAACACGGAGAAACACCAGGGCATTCTGGGACATTCACGTATGTTAGTGTGCAGTTTGCACTAGTTTGGTGTGAGAAGAGAGAAACAACAGGACAGACTGTCTGAATACTGATATGTAAATGTTCCAGAATCTTTGTGCAAACACTATTTTATACAAATTTTTACTACTAAGTTTGAATTTACGTGAAACTATTTGGTTGTTTGTTACGTAAATTCTACTTCAGCCTGTAACACTTTCAATTGGAAAAGTGCCAAATTCTAATGTAAAGATTTACAAATGATTGTTCCAGTGAGAGTTTTGAGTTCAGAGTGAGTTTAAAATGGAATAAAGTCACCTTCTAACTACCCGTCTTTTAAACTGCCTCTTGAAAAAGCGTTTATAAATCTAAAAAAAAAAAATAGATAAACAGTCGATGTTGAAATTTCTTGTGTCGCATTCAAGATAAAAGCTCCTCAGTTTGTTTCTGTTTAAAGCTGAAATACAGGAAGAAGGAAGGAAGCTATAGCCTCAGGTTCCGTCTGATTTGATTTGACATTTTCTCTTTCAGTCTGCAACAGTGCATGTTAAATAAGTAAAACTATAATACGTCACATTACATGTCTCTTTTTATCTGTTTTTTAATCCTGCTTCACACAATAGAGTTTCCCAAAGTGCAGATGTGTTTTTCTCGCTTCTGTAAAAAAACATCCTGAAGTATCCAGTTAGTGTTTCCTGTTCAAGACAATGTGTCTTTATTCTTCTGTGCTGAGACAAAGAGACCTCAGATTCTAACAAATAAATTAACATCCACATTGTGGGTTTTACAATAAAAATACAACCAAATAAATACTCATTCATTTATTAAAACAGCACTTGAAATGTGTTTTTTACAATGATTTTACAACTGAATGCAAAATTTATTGATTTTGGTGAAATAATCCATCCATCCATCCATCCATCATCCATCCATCCATCCATCCATCCATCCATCCATCCATCCATCCATCCATCCATCCATCCATCCATCCATCCATCCATCCATCCATCCATCCATCCATCCATCCATCCATCCATCCATCCAGGGCGGGGAACACCCTGGACAGGTCGCCAGTGGAGAAATAATCTGCACGTTTTGTAAATAAATATGCACGACACGTCAATAGGTAACTATAAATTGTCCCTATGTGTGAGTGACTGTCATTATGTGATGGACTGGCGACCTGCCCAGATGTGACCCCACCTCTCACCCAATAACAGCTGGAATTAAACCACAACCAGTACAGAAATGAACTGACTCTTTGTAAATACTGATAATTGAAGAACGGCGGAAGAAAAAAAGTGTTCCAAATGTTTATTAGAGATGAAATGTGTGTAAGATTTCTTAAAATTCTTAAAAATATAAAACCTGGGAATTAAACTAAGCACATAAATACACAAGTGGAAAAAAAATCTTTTTCCATTCCAGGTGTTTTTTGACAGAGCTGTCATTTGATAACATCAAAGTTAATGGAGTGTTTTATTTAGAAATGTGAAATACTTTAATAATTTATCCAGCAGAAACAAAAAGACCAAATAAAAAGGAAAATCTGAATTAAAGACTGAATAAACTAATAAAAACAATCAAGATTGATTTTAAATTTGTCCAAAATCTGACATGTATTTTTTAAAACACCAAATAAAACAAAATATAATCAATACTGATTTGAAATCTGACACGTATTTAATGTCGTTTCACTGAAAAACACAGAAAACAGAGAGCAGCAGCAAAATGAAAATGTGACACAGGATGGAGAGTAAAAGCAGCCAGTAAAGAGAATGGAGTCGGGGTTGAGTGCAGTAATAACAGAAGGTATGCAGTGTTCTCATCAGGTTGCTAAAAGGTCAAGCAGGACTGAAAGGCAGAACTGAGTCACTCGTTGCCAGTGTCAACATCGAATTTACAAAAGATAAAATCCATTTAATAAAACTGTAATTCTCAGATTTTTATAAACCTTGTTGAAAAAAAAAGAATAAAAACAGATGCATTATGGATCTTTACTGATGACATCTCGCCTAAGGATTCTTGGTCACGTGACCTGGATCAGACTGTCCACCTTCACATCAGTGGACCTCCTCCACCGCGAGGCCGTCAGACACAGATTGATTCTGCACAAAAATGATGAGAAAGATAATACTGATAAATAAAATACACCTTGTATGAGGTTTACATTTTGTTAAATAAAGAAACAACAAATTAATTATCTACTCGTGCAACTCAAAACTAAACTGAGATGCTCCTTTTACTGCCGTGTAGCAGAAACACAGTTTCTCTGTTTGCTTGAAGGGATTTTTACTGGCCATAAATCTGAAAAGAAACCTTTGCTGGGTGTCTCATACTGTTTCAGAGGTTGGGAGGGGGAGGCAGTGGGGCTAGTGAGAGTGGTAGGCCACTTGGTGGTCCAGTGGACTGGAAAACGTTGCAGCCCTCTGGCAGAAAGTTAGTGCGTTGTTGTATCTGCATCGGAGCTAATATGGCCACTGGCTCATTAGAGCCCTGATTTAAGGGACACTGTGTAACACTGCCAAACGCCTCGGCAGAGAGACTTTCAGAGAAGCAACTGAACCCAGAGAAGGAAAGTGAAGATGTCCCTCTTCACCTCGTCTCCAAAGACAAATCCACACAGTTCAGTTCTACTAAACACAAACAAGAAAAAACATACAATCAGTCACATGCATTGGACTCTCAGCCTGCTACAACAGGAGCTGCTGACAGGTTGGTCATCACTGAAAGGAGGACAAGAATAGACAGAGAGAGGAAGGAAGAGCAGAGAGAAAGATAGAAAGGGAAGCTGACAGACCCCCCCCCCCCTCACCCTTCATGGCAATCAAGGAGGTGAAGACACAGAGGGGAGGAGAGGAGAACATAGGAGCTTCAAGCTCAGCTGCGTGTCAACCCAATCATTATATCACATGACTATTTAAATTGGCACGATGCGCGTTGTGTGTAGCTGTTAATTTTCCTCAAACTCAGTCCAGCTGATTCATCGTTGACAGCATGAGACGTCATGGCTCGTGCATTTCGACACGTTTAACACCTGAAATCTATCATCTTTTCATCATCATCAAAAAAAGGAGAGAAAAGGTCACATGATTTTTCACAAAAACACAATGAACCTGATTGCCAAACTTCAAAAACCCAGAGATAAACTGAAAACATTACACTACACTACTTCTCCGATGTGCTTCTCGTGCACGAGTTGTCAACCCTAATTGCAATAACCTGGCGTGCGTCCGCAGAGTGGATGTATGCAAATAGGAGGCGAAGAATGGAAAATAATACAGTCACTCTGAGGTCTAAATGTGGTGGCAGGGAGTGCAGTGGGGGGTGGAAGGGGGGGAATAGCCCGTTCATCTCCTCTCATTTTCTGCCCGCTACTACCCAGCAGAGTTTCTATGGCAACCCCTCAAAAAGCGGTGTGCGGTGAATTGTGGAGTTGAGATGCGCTGTCTGATTGCGCTGTGTGGAGGAGATGGCTGGCTCTTTCGTCAGCTTTTCCTCTGTAAGAGGAAATTGGTGGAGCGCACCCCCCCATATGCTTTCTTTGATGTGCGTGCCAGTCTTGAGTCTCTACGTCACGTGTGTGTGTGTTGGTGTGCATGTGTTTGAACATGCTCACCAAAGGTTTACATTAGAATCTAGTGCTGTCTTCCCCCTCCCCACTTTCCTCAGCAGACATGCTCCTCACCACTTTTGGCACCAACCAGTCTGCACTCAGCTCTCCAGATGAATCTGTCTGGCTGACCATGTCGACTCATCAGTATGCTTTCAGTTTCAGCTGATTGACTCGACGCCATCGATGACGATTCGTGTCAAACTGTCCTGAGTGTAAAATCTTGACAAATGGTAGAAATTGTTTCGGTTGCCCTCCCACTCTCTAACCCCCCCACCCCCATCATCCATCCTCCATCTCACTGCAGGGCTGAAACTTGTGCGTGTGACTGACACGCACCGATGCGGGGGTCTTTGTCAGGAGACCTGTCTGTTTCTCTGTAAAGAGACGGACATGTATGTTATTCAGTGTGAGCTCCTTCCCTCTCTATCTGAAAGCCTGTGTGATGCTTGTAAGCTGTGCCAGTCCCCATTAGCATCCCATTATAAACCAGCATGATCACTCGTCACTTAAAATGCCTGCCAAAGCGCGGCTCTGTGTGTGTATGAAAGCTTTCTCTGAGCGCACGTGTGTGAACCTGCATGTGAATCACACAGTCAAATGATTGAGATGACCTTGTTTCAAAGAACATGATAAATAAGAAACACAGACTCGTGCAGAGTAAATTTAATTTCAGCATGTCTGCAAGTGTTTGGGTTTTTTTTTTTCCGACCCAGATTTCTCACCTTCACCACTATTGATGAATTGGTTATCCAGCCTCGTGCAAGTGTTTCATTTGGTTGAGCTGTAACAGCACCCTCTGCTGAACAGCACCTTGTTGTACATGATGACTAAGAATATGAGTAGAATTTAACAGCCATTGTGGATTTCTAGGATAAAATAATAATGTCCTCATGAGTGTTTAAGGTGGTGCTTGTCTGTTTTGTTTTCTTGCTCAGATTCTACACACATACATTTTCACGCATTTATTTTACAAATCAGTCAGTAGGATTTAAGGACAGCTTATACTAAATGTGTTCAACAAAACGAGGGTCATAAAAATCAAATCTGAATGAAGACAAAGTCCAGATAATGTATGTATGAACGAACGGTTGATGGAAACATTTGATTTGCCTCAATGTGAAGGAAAAGGTTAGAATTTGATGTCACATTACATGAAATGTTTTCATTCCATCAGTAATTCACAGTGATTCTGCTGTTCTGGATGATGTTTTGAAATGTCACCATGTTTCCTCTGTGCACCACAAACAAGTCAGGAGAAGAAACCTGAAGGAAAAAAAAATTGGATTTAACAACTTTTTTATGTAGCTTTCTTTAATTGTCTGTTTTTTGCTAGATGAAAGCACAATTTGTCTTTTTTCCCTCATCTGGTAAATTTAAACATAAAATATTACACACACACACGTTTGTTTTGTTATCCTTATGGGGACCGTCCATTGACTTCCATTGATTTTAGTAACTAGATTTATACCTAACCCAAACCCTTTTCCTAACCTTAACCATTACTGATCTATAACTAACCCTAAGACTAACTAAAACTCTATTCACACCATACCTATAAACCTAACCCCTAACCCTAAAAAGGGGAGTCCCCCTCATGGGGACCAGGCTTCGGTCCCCACAAGAACCCTCGGACCCCAGAAAGATAGTAAATGTCTGGAAACTGGTACTCAGGAGGTTAGAAAAACAAGCCCACACACACACACACACACACACACACACACACACACACACACACACACACACACACACACACACACACACACACACACACACACACACACACACACACACACACACACACACACACACACACACACACCCACACACACCCACACACACACACAAGTTTTCGAGCCCTCTGGTCCTGGTCTGGAGAAATGTAGAGTGTCTCTATAACCCTCTCTCTGGAGATTAGGCCTCACCATGCATGCCCCCCCCAACCTCCAGCTTCATTCCATTCCATAGTGCGCCCTCCTGCATTTTTATCTGAGCCTGGTGATTGTGACAGATAGGCCCAATGAGGCGCACACACATTTGTTGACACGCATGTTTGAGGTGCAAAATGGAAGGGAGGCTGCTTCTCCTGGGGAGGGACAGACAGTGCCAGCCTCGGGCTATAAAACCCTCCCAGGAAGAGACCAGAGTCCTGCCATGAGCTGGACGGTACCTCCTTCCTTTGCATCAGGATACGATCAGAACAGGCAGCAGACGAGCCTCCAGCATGAACGACATCTACAAAGCAGCGGTACGTTCTCTCACGCGACTCTTTGAGGTCGGCTTCCTCCTGACGAGGTTTTGTTGGACGCTCACCAAATCTCTGCAAGAACTAATCTGGTGTGAGAGTTACTCGCTTTTAGTTCACAAACCATTAACATTTAAACTCTGTGTGACGTTCTCCACTGTGATTTTCCTCTGCCACGTTTCAGAGCTCTCGTTTAGGAAACAGTTGGTTTCCATTTTGCTTGTCTGAGATTCATTAAAGGGTGAACTCATTCCTGTCGACGTGTCCTGCACATCGACTCCATCACTTCCCAGCTGATATGAAACGGAGCCTTTCCATCCTTAGACGTCTGGAGATTTTCATCCCTATCAGCCTCTCATGAGGTCAGAGATGGGACACGTCATTTGTCCGCTGCTTCATCCTTGACTTCAAATGGAACAGTCCTGCACCACATGGCTAAATTTGGCCAGTTGCTCTGACGCTGCTGTGTCTGTGGTTCTCTGGTGCCAGAGGAGGCCTTCAGGTCTAGATACCCCCCCACCCCCCACCAACACACACTCTTAAATTCCAGCATTATCTATCATCCTAAGAGGAGCTGTGTGGTTATCTGTCCAGCCAACCCCCTCGGGACAGTCAAGCGGCTGTCCCGTCCACTCACATCCCAAATGAGCAGACAGTAGAAGCACCCAGGAATGCATTCTACACGTGTTTGTTCAGGTGGATTTTTTTTTTTCATACATCATCACCTGTAACGTGTGTGTGAGCGCGTGGCCTCCATATGTGTGTGTGTTTAATTTATAGTGGACGACAGAAGATAACTTTTACATAAGCAGCTGTCTCCCCGTCTCAGTCGCTGTAGCTTTTCCAGGATTACTGTGGCATTGTTGGGTCAGCTCCACAGCTATGCTAATTTACAGCATTGTGTATCGTGTCCTTTATCTGTGGTTCCTGACCCTTCTGTCTCTATTTTTAACTTCCTTCTCTAACTGGCTTTCACATATGATATATAGGTTGTGTGTTTTCTAGGTGGGGGGGGGGGGCATGTGTATGGAACACTGCTGTTGATGGAAACGCCGTCACAGGAGACCACGTTTTATTTCTAGATATCTAAATCTGAAAACGACTCTACTTGTTCAGCAAATATTTTAATTTTTTTATATTTTACAGGTTGAACAGCTGACGGATGAACAGAAAAACGGTGCGTAAGCTGCTTCTGTTATTGTTTGTGAGGTGGAATTTAAAAAAAAAAAAACAAAAAAAAAAGTGTTGTAGGATGTAACTTTAGGCAGCGTTGGAAACACCTAACCCTGTTGATGAGCGTGTGCTGTCCTGATGTCGCAGAGTTCAAAGCTGCCTTTGACATCTTCGTACAAGATGCAGAGGACGGCTGCATCAGCACCAAGGAGCTGGGGAAGGTGATGAGGATGCTCGGTCAGAACCCGACACCGGAGGAGCTGCAGGAGATGATTGACGAGGTCGATGAAGATGGTAAATAAAAACAAAACACCACCACACATTAAGACAGAATTTCGGTGACCGAGTGTTGGTGCCCTCGTAGATCGCCTGCAAAGTCCATCACGTTGGGCAGACAACCGTCAAACAAACCCTCTGAACTTAACGTCAAAAGCAAGTCAAAGGTTATGAAGACAACACGATGTCACACTGGATTAAAGTGAAACAAATCAAATTGATGCTCAAGTCATCTGGAATTTTCCACGTGATGTAACGATAAAAAAACCAAACATCTTGGACGTTCCTGTCAGCAGACATGTAGAGGCTGTGTTAATCTACCCACGTTGTGCAGTTTACATCGCTGTATTTGTTCATGGCCTCCAATGAGCAGCTGCAATGTGTGAATGGAAGTGTAACGTGTGTGCAGGCAGCGGCACGGTGGATTTCGATGAGTTCTTGGTCATGATGGTGAGGTGCATGAAGGACGACAGCAAAGGGAAGTCAGAGGAAGAGCTGGCAGAGTTGTTTCGGATGTTTGACAAGTACGTTGTGTGTTTAAACCCTCTTTAAAACATGAACGCACAGAGAGCTGTTAACTGACATGATCCTTCATGTTCTACCATTAGCGTTCTAACAGATAAGTGGAAATATCTTAACCAAGTAGAGCCTTTCATCATGCCACAGTCTAGTTATCAAATAGCTCTGGTTCTAGCAAAGTCTGCACCCCGTGTGCAATTATGTGCTCTGACAAAATGCTAAGCAGCTCCTCAGAGTGCAGCACGTCGTTCGCTCCCTAATCGTTTATGACAGCTCTGAGTATTTCTAACACCCACCAACATGTAAGTCAGACACCTCATCTGTGCATCAAAGAACAAACTTACCATCCCTCCACCCCTACAGCGTTGGCACCCAGACTCACAACATTCAGATATTATCATGCAAATGTCACATAGAAAATGCCACCTGTAAAGCTTGATTTATATTTGCATTGAGGAAGACGTAAATGTGATGTTGTGCAGGAACGCGGATGGTTACATTGACCTGGATGAACTGAAAATAATGCTGGAGTCTACAGGAGAGGCGATCACCGAGGATGATATTGAGGAACTGATGAAGGACGGGGACAAAAACAACGATGGCAAAATTGACTATGATGGTGAGAAACTTGAAAAATCTGGAAGTGAAATGGTGAAAATGGTCAATTTTCTTTTTTTTTGTGTGTGTGTTACAGAATTCTTGGAGTTCATGAAAGGAGTGGAGTAATCCTTAACAAGAGAGGATCCCATGTGTTATTTCTGTCTGTGTCACTGTGACTCCGCAGTCGTCTGTGGAAAACTGGGAACTGATTTGGATGCAGTTGATGGAAACAGCGGGACAACTTTGCAAGATTTTAGTCAAATACTGCACCTGAATGTTTCTGTATTTTTCATATCATATCTTGCATTGTTGTAAATACAATTTGAGGCTTTTATCATCCTTGCATGGTGAATTTCTGTAAATTTGTCCAAATTTGAGGCCATGCTGTTACCTATTTTTGTCTGCTTGGAAAATCAACTCTAGTGTTAGTTTACATTTAAAAAAACAAAAAAACACAACCTCCAAAGTTCTGTTTACTGATCTCAACAGGAAGTTGGTAATGTTTACCTGGGATAAAAAAAAAGGTAAACAAAGTTTGACGCTAATTAGACAAATCACATTTTCCATGCAGTGCATTGAATTCATCTTATGTACATGCTTTAATATAGACAGTGTATATGTTTCTGTATGTCCAAAATACCCTCAGGTCTTTCTGTTCTCATGTCCCTGAACTGCAAGTTTCTGCATGAAAGATTTGCTTTAGAACGTGCACTGATGTAATAAACAATATGCATTTGCCACGCAGTCACTTCGTCTTTGTATCGCAGATAAAAATACAGCAAATGCTCACAGACGTCATGGAGACATGTTCATGTGTCCTGCAGTCCTTTTGTTGCTTCTCTAACCTTTAACGTCATTTTCATAAGACTTGCGTTGCAAAACAAACAATAACCATTTTACATCCTCATTCCTACGTTTATGCTGCTATTTTTCTTATTTATTTTACAAGCTGTTCACATGTTTGCTGCATATTATACATATACAAATACATATTCCTATATACTATTTATGTATGTATTTATACCTAAAACAGGCTTGTTTTTTATCCACTCTCTTTATCAAGAGACTTTTGTTTGAAATTCTGATTAATATTTTGTAGTGGATCTTATCTGATAATATGTGAACTATTTGCATGGCTGGATCTCGTTACAAAGTCTATTGAAGCAGCAGCTATTTATGTCTAATCATGTTAGAGCCCATGTCAGAGGATCAGCGCCACCAGCTGACAATCAGATGTCTTGGTCCATAAAAAGCATTCTGCTGACTACAAAGCGATAAGACTTCTATTGTTCAAAGAGCTTCAAATCCAGCAGGAACGTTCGCGCTAATGAAACATCAGAGTTCTCAGAGTCAAGCAACGAATTTCAATCTTTTATTATAAAAGAGGGAAACACATTTTGAGCTGGGTGGTTGTATGTATATATGTAAATTTGCTCCTATCTGCAGTGTGAAGCGTACAGTATGAAACACACAGGAGTCATGCAGTCATTAATGTGTCCACTTGATGTCAGCAGGACAACACACTCAATCACACCAAGTGAAAGATAACAGTCAGCCTCTGCACTCTGTCTAAAAACAGATAATATTAAACTGACTCTCTCTCAGGTGAAAACACTTCCAAGAAATACCACCAGCTTAGAATACATTCGTTAGATTCTTATAGCATGAAGAAAACATATTTTAATTCAATCCAAAAGAATCGATTTCCAAATAAAGATATTACATTTTCAGTCTTTATGTTTTTATGAAACTGACTTTATTTCTAATGTAATTTAGAATGGGGTCAGGTGTGTGTGTGTGTGTGTGTTGGTGACGTCAGTGGCCTGACTGATGACAACATCTGAGGACCCTCCTTCCTCCTCAGTGTCTTTCTGTTTCAGGTGGATTCATTCTGCTCCTTCAAGGGGACTGAAAACACAAACCTGTGGTGAACTACAGAGAGAGGGAAGGTGGAGTGGGATGTGGGGGGGGGATCTCTTTATATCAAATAATTTTTCTAAAGCAGAGCGACAATATAAGACAAAACTGACTTCCACACAGTTCTTTGTAAGCTCTAAACTGCAGCATGACAGAAGATGAGTGGTGCACTCTGCACCATCAATGAGAGGCTGAGCTGAGTGTGAATGAATCTGGGGTGTGGTGCACTACAGCAGCAGGCTGGGTGGAGAAACGATGTGGTTACATAAGACAGGCTTGATGACTCATGCCTGCTGTTGATACACACACACACACACACACACACGTTTGGATTTCGATCCTTTTCAGGAAATCGTACTGACTTCATTTCTGTAGCCTAACACTGACCCTAAACTGGACTTAGTCCTAAACCGAACCTTCAAAATGACACGCCACCATGTCTGGATGAAGCTTTTGTCCCCAGTAGAACATCTTGTCCTGACAAAGTACATGATTATACCAGAAAAAGTCCTAAAATGGTATAAAAAAAATCCCTAAAAAACACACACACTGCAGCCTCTTTTGATATTATGAATTTCACACACAAGCGTTCACACACTTCCTGTCTCACTGGCCACAAGAGGGATCTGCACAGGTTGAAGCAAATCATTATTATATAACCGACTTCATTCATGTTTATTCGGCCTAACTGTCAATGGAAATGAGTGATTTGTTTAAGGAAAAGCGAATCGGACACAAACAGAGTGATAGTGAGCGTTCACAAAAAGCTGCTTTGTTTGTGAAAACTGTGTTACTAAACCATGTCAGCAGTGCTGTGTGTTTTTTTTTTTTTTACTTCCTTTTTAAAATGATTTATTGATATGTAAAAATCCCCGGAAGAGTCTGGAAGGCATCAAACTCTTCTCAGCATCTTTCAGACGCCCACACATGCAGATCTTGTTTGAAGGTGGCAGGCGATTGGGGTTTAGAGGATTCCTGTTTTTCCTGCTTCTCTTCGTCACGTGATCTGGGACGTTTCCCAGAGATGAACATTGCAGATTGGGCTCAATGTTTTTCATTTTACTTCCCATTTTCATTACAGCCAAAAAAACAAATAAAAGGCAGCTCATGAATTCTCAGAATCAGCAGTCGGCTGTTCCATCAGATGTCAGTTGAAAGGGTTTTATAAATTTAATGCTCGGTACTAAAAATAATCACGCTCCAAGCGTAAAAGAAGGATTTTATTATTATCTATGAGCAACAACCTCTTTAGCCTTCCTGTCGTACATGATTCACGTTTTAACGACTGGTTACTGATTATTTGCTTAAAAAACAGAAAACTGTCGCTTGTTTTCGTTGCTCCAGATACACAATGAGGAAGTGGAGCACTTTAGGCTAAGAGAGAGTGGAAACACTGAACATCAAACTGGAACAAACAGAATATTGTGTTGTGATGCTCCAGCCCACTTCTGGTGCTGACAACACTGAAGTACTGTCTCTGGACTGCCGGGCCATAATGGCCCATAGAAAAGCAAAGACCACAATACACAGAAATCTCAAATTCCATCGAAACTATTCATAGATTCACATAAATAACAGTAACTGTTTTGTTTTAATGCACCACTGTATCATTTATCTATTTTTACACCATCAGAAGGGGAACTTGCAGCATCATGTATGAAACTGTGAAAGAACTTCTAATTATATATTATATATATACCACTGATATGTTTAGCAACTAGTAATGAATCTAAAGTTTGAGATTTATGTTATAACCTATGAGATTCTTTATCAATGTGATTAAAAGTGATTTTAACTGTTTTATAACAGGTAAAGACTGATAACATGCTTTTATTCTTGAGGGAGTAACCGTAGCAATCAGTCACATTGGTGCTCAAAGTCATGTTGTTGTTGTTTTCCCAGTAATTTAATTTAAGGCCTTCCTCCTGACTTCAATTTGCTGCTATTTCTGTTTCACAGTTGGTTGGATTTTGTATTTTAACAGGCAATCTTGTCATTAAGAAGCTGCTTCTGCACTGTCAGTAAAACACAAAGAAACAAACAAGACAAACTAATAAACACATGTTACAAAGATTAACCAAAAATGTAGGGCAGTTTAGTTTAATTAAATAAGAGACATTATTTAGTCCTGAGAAACAGCCAGATTTAACCAGACTGGCAACTTTTCATCTAAAGTCCCGAATGAGCTGAAGATAAAAGGTAAAAATAATAAATTACAACAGATAAACAACTATAGAAAACACATGATAAATAAAATGATAAGGGTTTTGATCAAATAAGCGTAAACAAATCAGATTGTTGTGGCGGCCATGTTGAACTGGAGTGACTCCAAAAGTTAATCAGTGGTGGAAATCAAGACTTTCAGAGAGTTTTATTAAAATCCATCCAGTGAATGTACACACACACACACACACACACACACACACACACACAAGTGTGTTTTGGTATCCTTATGGGGACTGTCCATTGACTTCCATTGATTTTAGTAACTAGATTTATACCTAACCCAAACCCTTTTCCTAACCTTCACACCATACCTATAAACACACACACACTCCATTGACTTCCATTGATTTTAGTAACTAGATTTATACCTAACCCAACCCTTTTCAAAGAAGAAAAGCAGAAAGCCCCAGAGGTCAGAAACAACCACACACACACACACACACACACACACACACACACACACACACACACACACACACACACAGTGTTTTTCCATTGATTTTAGTAACTAATTTATACCTACCAACCCTTTTCTCAACACACACACACACACACACACACACACACACCACACACACACACACACACACACACACACACACACCACTAACTGATTACCCTTTTACTAACCTTAACCATTACTGATCTATAACTAACCCTAAGCACACACACACACACCAGTGTGTTTTGTTATCCTTATGGGGACCGTCCATTGACTTCCATTGATTTTAGTAAAAGAACCCTCGCCCCAGAAAGAAGGAAACGGGTCCCCAGGAGGTCAGAAATACAAACCCACACACACACACACACACACACACACACACACACACACACACACACACACACACACACACACACAAGTGTGTTTTGGTATCCTTATGGGGACTGTCCATTGACTTCCATTGATTTTAGTAACTAGATTTATACCTACTGATCTATAACTAACCCTAAGACTAACTAAAACTCTATTCACACCAGATCTCTAAAGCTGACCCCTAACCCTAAAAAGGGGAGTCCCCTATATGAGGCTCGGGCTTTGGTCCCCACAAGAACCATCGGTCCCCAGAAGGATAGTAAATATCTCAAAACTGGCCCTCAGTAGGGTAGAAAAACAAGAACACACACACACACACTGGATACTGGTCAAGCAAGCAGCCATTATATTCAGTTGGTTAACAAGCATTAATTTATAGATCTAGAGAACAGCAGAGAACAGAACGGTCTGCGGAACATGGTGTTCTTTATCTTGCCTGGGATTGTCTTTCAGGTTCAAAACTTTACTCCTGCTGCTTAAAATTTGATATTGTTCAATAAAATGATTTAAAAATCTTGGGAACAAGTAAAATATCTATTTCATCAGGTTTTGCTGACACTGAGGTCTGGACTTTGATCTACTGTTGGAGGTAAAATGATGATTATACCAGTCATTCAATAATATTCTACTACAGAGTAAAAGTGTTCAGTCGAGGGAGTTTGATTTGCTTTAACAAACACAGAGTGTTTCTTGTTTCTTTGTCCTGTTTTCATAAGTTTAGTATCTCAACTCACTCGGAGGTTTGGTACTGTCAGCGAGCAGCAGCTCCTCCGTGGCTCTCTAACACGAGCGTCAGACTTCACCTCATGTTAGGTCAACAGGAACATTAGCCCCGCCCCCTTTTTCATTCACTTCATCAAAGATTAAACTGCGCACAAACATCACTCTGTTCTTTCTGCTTGGTGAGAGCAGACGACTGAACGTTACCGGATGGTAAAATTGGCCACAAAATGAGAGACTTCTGGTGTTAACAGATGGCCGCCTCGCTCTGCCACGAGGATTCCATGTGGCTCTACTTTACACATGACCCACTATTCTTCTAGCCAAAACTCCCACTTCTCCTCTGCCTGGGAGAACGCACATGTCTTTCAGAAAGGGCTGATGTGTGACGAGAGGTCTGCTTTTAAAAGATAGTATATCAGTAGAAAGTCTCTGGAGAGATAAGATGCTTCCTGTTAGATGAAAGTCCAGCAGACAACACCGCGAACAAGATAAGAAAACAGTAAGACTAATTGTGGTTTGTGTTGTTCACAGAGTGCTGACAAACCAAACGCTCTTCCAAATGACTCATTCCCCCTCATCGTGAGAACCAGTCGGACTTTGCATCAAGGCTTTTCATTCTTACAGATTTTGGGCAAGAAGGAAGCAAATATGTAATTTAAGAGTTCTGGGAATCGGCTGGCAATCCCCATAAAGCATGGAGGAGAAATCCCTGGCATGGTAGCACATACCGTTTCACTCCAGTCACACATGGCACCATGACTAAAGGCTCAGTCCTGTGAGTCAGTGCAACCATGAACTGAGAAGGAAACAACATTATCATCACACTGATTGTGTAAAGCGTTAAACGTCCTCGTGCACAGCCGCGTTTGAAAGCCGAAGCAACGCAGATTACCGCTCTGCAGCCATGATGTCATCTCCCTGCTCAGTGTCATGATGTCAGAGGCAGCATTCAGCCAAATACTGAGATTAGGATTATTCTCTGTGGACCTGAACATCTGCTGCACACAAACAGAGTGAGACCACTGGGACTAGAAAACCCTGCAGTTATTCACATGAAAATGCAGCATTCCCAAACATCTGGAGGAGGAAAAGAAACCCCTTCAAACGCGTTGAGAGCATTCTTTCACTGAAACAACCACAGAAAGTTTGCACACACTAAAAATAGATGTTCAAAATGTAAAAAAGAAGAAGAAGAAGAAAGAAAAACCTCCTTGTTATTGTGCATCAGATGCAGCTGGGAAATTGTCAGTCATGCAGTATGCTAAGTATGTTCTTATAACCACAGCAGGTGTGAAGCAGCTCTGGCTGACTCCTGCTCAGCTTCTACGCACAAATACAGCCTGAGCACGCTCGCGTACGTACGTGCACGCCTTCCACCCACACAGTGAACTAAATAACCAGTCACATGCACATCTGCTTCCCCAGCAATGACTGCTGAGTAAACACAACATTAGCCTCTGCTTCCTTTCACCACTGATCATAACAGAACAAAAAATATCTCACACTTCTGTGTCACTTAGGCCTCTAGTTGGGGGGGGATTTATTCATTTACTTAATAAATGTAAAGTTAAAGTTTTCTTGAGCCATTAGGGGTTTGGAGGAAACAGAGCTATTAGGACCTCACACACACTTTCAGGACCTGCAGTTGGAGACATAATTATTTTGGAATTACAGCTTGTAAATGACTTTTTTTGTAAAACCCTCAGGTAAGAGATTCAGGGTGTAATATTTGGCAACACACACCAAGTTTGCATTAAATCTGCCGATAAGTGTTGCAACAGCAATAAAAACTGTTACTCAAAGGTGTATAAATCATTCTGTACTCTAGTAGAACACTGACATTATATTGTAAATATATAGTCGGTTCCAGGTAAAACCTCTATCTGTGATTAATGGTTAGTTCCGTCTTTCCGCCGACTCTGCAGCTAACAGGATCGTGGGTGTCTTTTCAAATCTAATCACAGCTTCTGCTTGGCAGGTATGTGGCCTGCCAGGTTCAGTCATGTTTAAAAACACATCATTCAACAACTTTTTTTTTTTTTCCATCACAGCTGTGACGTGGTACATGGCAAGTCTCTTCACGCCGCGTTAGAAGTTGAAGCCTTTACTTTTTGACTTGTGTAAAAGAATCTCGGCTCCCTCAGCCCTGAAGCTGGAACAGTTTTTGTGGGGTTTAGGTCATCCAGCCGAGTGACGGTTATTACACCATGAAATGTCACCGTATCCGTCAGTTGTGTTGTAAAAACACAAATGTCAAAATACAGTATGAAAGATGTGAATCTTACAAATAACTCTTTGAATGACCTCAGTTTGGAGAAACAGAGATTAGTTCTAAACAATGAGTAAAAAAAAAGGTGTGGTTACGTTCTACCTGTATCGAAAGTGACGCCCACCTTATGTCAGATTCTGCTCGCGAGATGTTTTGGAAAAACACGGCAGCGTTCAGACACGACAGGAATTCTTTCAGTTGCACCGATTAATGGAAAGTTCTGCGTGTCTGAAAGAGGTCATTAAGTTGAGAAAACAGTGACAAAGAGAGTCCACATTGCTTAACAAGTTCAACAAATGGGGAAATAGTAAATTCTCTGTGCTGCCATTATTGCATGAAGAGGCAAAGAAGGGAACAGCTAAATTTAGTCGGTAGCGTGAAACTTGTTTCAATCCATTGCAGATTTCTTGTAAAAAGTCTTCCTGATTATATAAAATTGATTTTTAACTTTCAAATGAGCGTGTATGTTTTATTAATCAATGCTTTGTTGACCCTTACAGAAGATCTTTTTAATCTTTTTTTTTTTTTAGCTGAACCTAAAACCACAACGTGAAGAAGCAGGCGGTGGTGCAACACTTTAAGTTGACGAGAGCTGTCAGAAGTCTTGTATCTGCGGTAGAACAAATGCTGTCTCATCTTCCTTTAAGCGCTGTCTAAGTGGCGGTGCGGCGGGCGTGTCAGAGCTGTGGCATTGACAGATCGAACCCATGTCACTTGTCTTTGTGTCAGAGCCCATGAGACGGGAAACAAGCATCAGAAAACACGTGACCACACCTCCGTGACTGAGGCTGGACAACACAAAGCTCGCAGCTCTCACTGCACACTTTGGTTATGACTCACTCAGATTCTCTCTGTGTTTACTTTCAGGTACAAAACTTTAAATAAAAGCAAAGAGTCGAGTCTTTTTAAGTAAAAATATACAATTTATTCATTGTAAAAACCTGTACAGAATGCCTTGGACTTTTAGTTTTATATATGCTATGCATAAAGGTTTCCAAAAGGGTCACTTTCATATCCTTCATGATTTACAGACCCCTCCCCTCCCCACGCCGTGACAATCCATATTTTATTTATGTACATCTTTACAAACACAATAAACAAAACAGTTCTTGGGTGAACTTTAAGAGACCAAGATGACATACGGTTGACTCGTAGAAAAATCCCTGAAAACGTCTCGTGTTGAGGTAAGAACGCTCCACGTCACGTGCACTTCCTGTCAATAACTCATTCAGTTGTTCAAAGACGAGACGGGCGACACACAACAGCTAATTACACGATTATGCTGCAACATTGTGCCACATAAGAAGTAGCTGCGGGCTGAAGAGTGGCAGAATAATAATAATAATAATAAAAACAGATGGGATCCAGTTGTTTTTACATCGCTGCTCCTCTCAGTCCGTTTTAAACATTTTACTTCAAGATGCTAAACGATCTTTTCTTCAGTTTATTTTACGAACAAGCCAAAGCTTCAGCAACAGGCAATGATATAGATTTAAAATAAAACAATCTTTGCCTAAATAACATGTTTTATAATGCATAAAATACTGGAGGGTTTCTGCAGATTAAAATGTTCAAACTTAAAGGAAAAAGCGTCAAACTGAAACTCAACACTGTTTTAAGTTTGACTTTACAGATCACTCGTGTTTATCAGATATTAGAGAAGATATTCTGTTAAAAAAATACAGAAAAATGTTCAGTGCAGTGAAACTGTACACTGGATCAGGACAGTAGCTTATTTCCCTCAGCTTGAGTTACAAAAACATTTTGGATTTGGTCCCCAGAAAACATTCTGATTGGCCACTTAAAGGCAGTAATCATGACTAACTCAGAAAAAGATATAAAACAGGTAAAATAACAATCCAGGGTATTAAAAAATGTTATGAAATGTCCTGTGAGGATACTGTACATGTTCTTTTATCAACACAAAATGTGTTTTCTGTTAGATATTAAGGCGTTGAGACTTGAAATCGCTCGGCGGACGTTGGATTCTGTTCCATTAACAGACTGGGGTCATTCCTTCTGATGTTCGTCGGCAAGTTAGGCGTCCGACACGCTCAGAAAACCTGAGAGACGCCACGGAAAACAGCGGTCTTCATGTGGACTCCAACTGAAAGACGTTGTGATTGGTGGGCGTGGTGAAGAAGAGCTGCTCCTCGCTGGTGGGGCGGTTATCGCAGGGAGTGTGTCGCTCCAGAGTCCTCTCAAAGTCCAAGAGCTGACCCATGAAGTTGAAGTTTGGTGAAATGTTGGATTTCTTCCTCTTAACGAAGTCGTAAGCGTCGTTCAGAGACAGGTTGCGTTTCTGCATCAGGTAGGCCACGGTGACGGTAACCGAGCGGCTGATACCTGCCAGGCAGTGCACCAGGATGCCGCACCGCTTTGATCGAGCCTCATCTGTATGAAAAACAAAGAACCAAGTCAGACGAAATCTTCTTCAAATACCTCAAACATACCCGTCTGATTGTATTAACATGTAATGAACTTTAATTTAGCAGCTAAACACTGTGTATATTAAAGCTGATATCCCTGATTTCAGATAGCCTAGCTTAGACTGTCAACAAAGTCACAGAACTCTCAGCCCCTCCCGTCGGGTAGAATTCCTAAGCCACGCCCCCCAGGTTTGGAAACACACGTAGCCCCAGAAGACGATCGAGTGCAGGACACTGGTCCGCAGTTAATTCAAGTACCGTAACATGGCGAAATCACCGGTAAGTGAAAACAATATAACAACAAACAACTGACATTAATTGTTACTTTGTCCTGAACCTGACGCGGAACCAGCCGGCGGCTGTTTCTCCTGCTGTGACGTGGTAGAGCGGCGATCACTCCCAGCAGTGGTGTTCTGCTGTAATATGTCTCAGTTTTTTAGAGCACAGAAGCCAAATAAATGCAGAAGTCCATGTGACTGGAGAGACTGTCCAATCATTCCTTTTGGACCGAACCATTTGATTGGTTGATGTTTTTAGACAAATACGGGATAACCACTTAATTATTTCATCTTTTTTTAATCTTCACAACATATTTTTCTCCATGCTGTGTTAAAACGTTTTTAATGGGCATGAAAAAATATATGTTAAGCTAATTTGTTATGCAAATTAAGTATAGCAACTTTAACTTCCTGTTAGCTTCAGACGTCAGCAAACAATGTCCAGCTTGTAAAACTAGAATCAAACCCAACCTCAAAGAGTGGAAACATCATTTCCTTCCTCGTTTTACATCTGAGAAACAAACTCGTGGTGCACAACACAGCAACCACCAAACAAAGTGAATAAGCTGTGGTTTCAGGTGCAGTCATGATGCGAAACACCAAACCAAAAGCAAAACTGAAACGTGACGCGCTAACGCTGCTCTACACTTACAAAACAAATACATAAGTTATGTTTATGCACAAGTAATAAAGCCATTCAGGAAAATTGTTGTTGAACAACCAACAAATGGACTTTAATATGTTTAAGACACTTACATTACTTAATTAAAGACAAATAAATTCATGAAAACTCCACTAAGACTGAGAAAGTTTCGATTTACAGAGAAAAATCCTTCTGCAAAGAAGAAATAAAGCAGAAAGGAGCAGCTCATATCTGAAGTCTGTTTGTTTTGTCCAGCTTGGCATGATGTTGACTCACTCACCGATGAATGATATGGCCTCTGGAAAGTACTTGGACAGGTTCTGACTCCAGTGGTCCGAAATGGGGATCTGTTTGTACCTGAAGTGGCCGTCGTGCTCGAACATGTTGGGGAGGTTGGGCGTGACGTTCAGGATGTAAGTGATGTTGTACCGGCACAACACATCCAGGTTGGTGGAGTCTTTGGCGCAGCCCAGGAAGAGATAAGGCAGGATCTGAACGGGGAAGTCGGGCTGATTGCCGGTGATGGGGCTCTCCTCAGACTCTGTGGCGCTGCTGGGCTCTCGGTCCGACTCCCCATCTGAACAGTCAGAGCTGATCCGGAGGTTTCCGAATCCCAGGACGGGAGTTGGGGGAGAGGAACTTGGACAGGAGCTGTCCAGGAGGGTCTCGCAGTGCTCTGGGTAATCTGTCTGGAACTTCATAAAACCACCTGAATAAAAACCCAAACACAAAACCAGCCTCATCAGTTACATTCACTCACAGATGTTATTTAACAATCCCCTAAAAACATCTGCAGAGGAAGAAACTACGATGACATTCAAACACACTCATTCATGAAATACAAGTCTGTTCCTGCAGGAGCAAAACATGCAGCAGCCATTTTGGAATTTTAATTAAGAATCTGAACTCTTCAAACTTTAACCTCATGCAGGTGAGCGCAGGAGCAAAACTCTACACAGACCAGATGTATTTACATCTGTTTCATTCGGTCAATACATCAGATTCTGAGCGTTTTGGTGTGTCTGAAGATGCTAAACGGGATGTTTTGGTGGTTCAACACAAACTTCTGAATAATAAACGCATTACCTTCCAGATAGTACGCGTCACAGCCGTCTTCTCTGAGTTTTTTAAGAAGTAGAAACATAACCGTGGTCGGGGACCCGCCGTCCTGCCAGTCCACGGAACCCTCGTCGTACAGAACCACCGTGTCCGTCTTGCACCGCCTCAGAAACTTCTCCTTATCTTCATGTTTGGGAATGATGGTCTGTACAGGTATGTTACCCTTCTTGAACCTCCGGAGCATCAGCCCCGTCACCGCCGTGTTGATGGCGGTTTCTATATGGGATGATTCATAGAGCTCGTGCGAGCGGCAGTCCAGCACGAGCAGAGAGGCGCCTCCGTTCTCCAACTCCAGCTGCAGCCATTTCACGCTTTTACTCGGTCTCACGTTAGACATGTCGCTCTCACTTTCATGCTACAGGCAAGAAAACTCTTTCAAGCGACGAGAAACCGCATTTCAGGCCGACATTAACAACAACAAGAGGAGGAGGAAAAATGTTGCCCTGCTAGCGCGTGGCGCTTCTTCTTCCTGAGCGAAAAGATTTCCCTCTTTTCCTCCTCTCGCTTTCCATCAGTCTGTCCGTGTCTGTGAAACGAAGAGTTGCTGAAAACTCAACAAGAATAAGATTTAAATGTTAAGGTTTGAGCGCCAATAAGCTTCTGGTCAACTTCAGCTGCACCACGGATCGTTCCACAGTCCCACGCGCACATTGTCGTCTCACCATTCCGACGCACGGGAGGTTTTTTTTTTTAAGTTGACAGAAGCGCAGCTGGAGGAGGAGTTTCTGCTTTACGATTTAAAGTCACAGCAGAAAAAGTTTGGAGTTCTGAATGAAGACATGTTGAACCATCAGAGCTGATATCTGAGGTGTTTTTATTCATTTATTTTAATGAACAATCTGTAATTTGTATTTTCTAACTGGATTTATCCTCTAAAACAAAGTTACTATGTGTTAATTTACAATGCAGCTATGACATCAACTGCAGTAGGAGCGACATTATATAAATGATTTATTATAAGTGATTACAGTGTCGTTTATCAGCCACAAGTCACAACGTGATTGTTTTTCTAGTATACTTGCACTCTAATGCAAGACACCCCCCCCCCACGTCCTATGAAGACCAAATCTTCCTACTAAAAGTGGCATAAACAATCACATGCATCACATGCAGTTTGTAGAGATTTTTGTCTGATGAATGTGTCTCACAATAATTTTCCAGCATTCTCCATCTATCAATATTCATTTTCCATTTAATTTTGAGGCTTGTATCCAATTTTGATAGAAATTTAATCCGTTCTGGATTTACACTGCTGCTCACAAAGAGATATTTGGCTTTCAGGTGAAATTTCAGGATGACGACCCATTTCCAGCTGTTCATTGTTTCAGTAGTTTTTACACAACGTTGTTCTCTAACATGAAGCCTAATGGGAAAAAAATCCCATCTGGTGTTTGAAAAATGAATCAACCAATAAATTGTTCAATCAGAACTGGTATTTAAACAGTCTCCATATCATGAGACCAAGATGACACAACAACTGATCAACAACTGCTCGCCATGAGGCTTCAAACAGGATGTTCTCAGATGGAAGTGGTCCCTGAGTTTAGAGTCATTGTGTCCCTGCATGAACAACACAGGTCCAATTTCATCTTCATGGACAACAATACTACAGCTCATCAAGGCTACATCATTAGGAAACAGCAGATGGAGACTAGGGTACCTCGAATGGAGAGACCTGGACTTTCTCCAGACCTGAACCCCATAAAAAACCTCTGGGATCAGCTGAGTCTCAGTGTAGAAGAGCAACTCTGAACCCCAGAAGAGTGTGATGTCATGCCTCAGCAGACAATAAGTCGACTTGTGAACAACATGAGACAATGTTGTCAAGCCGTAATTGATGCTCAAGGTCACATGACACGATACCGAGACATTGACATGTTTTATTGTGATAAACTCATCACTGTTGTTGATTATAATTTCAATAAAGTGTTTGAGATGAGGAAATGAACATTGCATACTTGCTCTACTTTCATGATGTATCACCGTAGTATGAATGGTTTACAGTTTTCCATAGATTTTATCTGAAATACAAATATCCATATGTTTTTGTGATTAGTGTTTATATATGCAAACTTTTGAGAATTCAATAGCTCTCTGGTCATTTTGTATCTCTTTATGGTTATGAGTCTTATTTATGGCTTTGTTGTATCACCACTTTTTAATATTCATTTGCAAATGTTTTTTTATGCAAGTTATTTTTGGTTTGGTGTAGGTTAGAGGGCCTGGCGGTGCCTGTGCAATAGCAGCCTCCTTTCTGTCAACTTGCCTCTTGACAACTGTGGTGACGAGATGTAATTTATCATCATCGAAAGTGTGAATGTGTGTGAATGACACGTGATTTACCATTTAAAAAGCATCTTTTAAACATACAAACACACCCAAATTTGTTGGTACTATTTCACAATAAACAAACAAAAATCTCTGGCTAAAAGGTTTCAGTTTTGTCTCATCAGTCCAAAAACAATTTTCCCAGAAAGATTGGAGCTTGTCAACAGGAATTTAGATGAATTCCAGTCTGTGTTTTCCTACAGTTAGCGTAGTCCTTCAAGGTCTTCTCCATGGAGACCATTGTAGTTCAAAATACAACAGATAATGTGATCAGAAGATCCTACATTTGATCTCACAGTTCAGCTCAAATGGTTTTGGGTTGTTTACTGGGCTCTTTTTTAACCATCTGCTCTATCAATCTGATCCACCTGGAGATGCATCTTCTCCTTCATAATATGGGCAGCTATGGAACAGGAAGCTGCTTGGAGATGATTTTGTAGTCTTCACCTTTAACGTGGAGCTCTAAAATCTTTGCTTACTCTGGTTCATGTTCAGTGTGGTGCACACAATGATACCAAACTACCAAAGAATGCATTTGTTGCCCTGAGATACTAATTATGGTTCAACATTTAGTTTGAAACATTATTATAGAGCAGGATTAATATTCTCTTTAAAAGCACCAACATGTTCTTAATATTATTTTAAAATAACCAATGAATAATTCTATTTGTTGACTTTATCACATAATAAAATCATGCAGGTGTAAAATGAACATTCATTTTTAACTGAATCACTTCAGGGCAAATTAAGTTTTGCTTCAACGAGCTGCAACATTAACAATTAATTTGTCTATATTGTAATTTTAGAATGAAACAGAACAAAAACTCCTGGAGCTGCTGAGTCCAGGTCTCTAAATATTAAAAATAATAACAACACTAGTTTTTTCAGCACATCTAGTTTATAGGAAACGTGCTGAGTCCAAATCCAGATGCAAATCCCCCTGATCCTTACATGTGTAATTTTAACTGGTGACATATTTTGTTGCAGATTGTTTCAGAACAGAACGTTGTTCATTTCATAACCATAACAGATTAGATGCCCTCAAACTGCATCTCTTCTTCCAATTTCATTTTTTTTTTTCTGGAGTGAATTTGATAAAAGGAAACTACTTCTACTTTCCCCAACTTTATATAAACATCAAGAATATACAGTAAGCACAGCCTTCCCATGGTCCATTACCGATGTGTACAATGATACACTGCAATACTTAATAAGGAGAATTAGCAGAGTTAAAGGAAACCATACAAGGACATGCCTGCAGTGGGAATTCAGCCATGCAGCTCATCCATGTGTACACGTGAGATGGGGGAGATACAGATGTGCAGAACATTGAGATTAACGCAGAGTGAGGAATGGAGCTGTTAACTGATCACACAACAACAGGCATCGAATCATCGCCATACTACACTGCACCACCGTTTTAACACCTGCCTCCAGCGGACAACCTCCACTCTGTCAAGAGTTGAAAGAAAAAAATCAACAAAAGAACCCATGTGTGCACATGCCACCTACAGCCCTCAGGCCCTCGTGGCTGCTGCTCCAGTTTAACTCTCTTTCCTAACTTTCCGTGATGAGCAGGGACAGGAATAAGAATACTTGCATTTAAAAAAAGAAAGGAATAAAAGAGGGAAATGATGTGTACCGTGAAGACAAAGAATGAACAAAGTGTCCTTTCTGCCAAAAGACCATCTTATACAACCACCTGAACAGTGTGTCTTGTTATTTGGCTTAAAATCCCTTACTAAGACAATGTGCATTACACCAGACTGCTACACTTCCACCAACACTTTGGCTGCACAGTTACCATCAGATGTGATCGTCCTCCCAGAGTGATGAGAGGAAACATCTTTGCTTTACAGATTTCCAGGTTTTTCAGGTCAAGTGCTGCTTTCAGGGCTTTTATGCATGTGCCACGGATATGCAAACACTTTCCTGTCAAATCCAGATGGGCTCACTTTGCAGAGACAGCGTCTTCATTGATATTTTTCTGCATCTAGGAGTCTGAGACATATGTCCATTTGATCAAAACGTGGCACCTAAATGAATACAAATGTTATTAATAAAAAGGAAATAAATAAAATAACTGAATTGTTATTGCTGGCAGATAAAAGCAATCCATCTCTACATTTTAAATAAGATCTAAAATGGCTGATATCAGATTTTGCACATCAGCTACACAGAAACGGACATGGAAGTGTGTTTTAATAAAACCGAAGCGATCCTCCACATTATCTAGACAGGAAGCACAATATCCTGATACCCTCTGGTGGTTTGTGAAAAAAAAAAAAAAAACACTGCTACACTAGTTATGAGTCATCAGGACAAGGAGGGGAGGGTGTGTGATGTCTCCACCACACAGCTGCAAACAGGAGACCCAGTACGCCTCCATGTGGTTGAACCTTTTATACCACACATTGTATTTTATGAATGACTCCAGTTCACATTAATCCTCTTCTCTTAAGCTGTTGTATACAAACAGAACCAAACTGAACCATTAAAAACATAATTTTACCATATATCTTCACACAAGAAACTACTGTAACCAGTTAACCACCATTTGTCTGATAAAAGGGACCAGTGACACGATCTGTAGACATGTTATAACAAGTACATACAACCCTGGAGCAAAATACGTGATGAAACAGTTCAGATAATTACAGTTTGTGCAACAAATAATCTGAGTGCTACTGTAAATGTGTAGCAATAAACTTCAAGAGCAAAAACATGATCATATGGCTGTTAATCTGAGATTACAAGTGTTTACTGTGTTTAATAAAGTGGGATATTTACATTTATGGCTTTTTTGCAAGATTCATCAGAAATGTGCAACAACTCGAGCTAAAAATCCCGAATAAAACACGTTACAATTTACACACTGTAACGCAACTGCTACATTATTTAGCAACACAAACTAGCAATGAAAGTGTGAGATGTTCTATAGGTGGTGGAGGGTTTAAGATTCATGAGCAGGATACTGAACATTAGATGGAACATACAGTTACTGCAGCAGGAAGGAAACGACATCATGAATGTTAAGCTGCTTTCGCAAAAATCACACTGAAAACTATGTGTTTACAGATGCAACCACCTGCGCTGAACAACATAAACGAGGCCTGAAGAATATAAATACTGAATTATAACAGCTCATGGAAAGAAAATCACACTGAATATAAAGAGAGAACTGAGAAATTTAAAGACAGAAATGGATCAATATGCATGAAAGAAAAATGTGAATGAGAGTTTGTAAAGAGATCCATCTCAGTCTAAGAAGAAGCTTAAGAGAGGAACTTTCCAATAACAAAAGATCGACATGTAACTAGACGCAGGAGCATAAAACAGAAGCTGAAACAGAAACAGCTCTCAGTAGCTAGTTTCAGTAAGTTTTAAATCCCGCCCCCTCTATTTTAAAAAATGGGAAATTTTCCTGAAATATACAATATGGCAACGCCCATAAGCAGGATACAGAATCAGGTTTATATGGTTAAGTATGGTCGTCTAATTATTTGTTAAACATAGTGAGGAACTGGGGGAAGAAACTATTTTTGCGTCTTGTTATTTTGGCGCACAGTGATCTGTAGCTCCGTCCTCATAGAAGAGATCCTGATATCACCTTTCATATTTTGTCTTCAGTATTGAACAATGGAACTAGTTAAGGACATGTTGTCTATATTTATTTATGCTCACTGACCAGTATATTAGATACATCTTACTAGTACATGGTTGGACCTCTTATCTTTAGAATAGCTTCAGCTCTTTGTAGCACCGTTTCAACATGTCATGTAAGCCACCAAACCCCCGGACATATTGGAGCTCCAATCATGCTTTTCCTAAAACTCTGCTGATTTGTTCTTCCAAAACTCTGTTTTCTACATCATCTGTGCAGAACTTCAGGTATATGAGACAGCAATGTCTAAAATTCTATACATTTAGATCATTATCTAACTCACCTTCTGGTTTTAAAGGTAACATTATTCTGTGGCTGCACTGTGGCCAATACACCTGTCTTTGTTAATAGTTGTAATGAAGCCACCAGGTGGCGCTACTGCACTTCTGGTTTAGTCTTTTTAAACCTAAAACTGAATTTGGAGGATTTCCTCTGAGTGAACCGTCACTTTCTTGTGTCAAAGTAATTCATTTTTAGGTCAAGTTTAAAAAATATTTAAGATTTCAAAGATCAAAGTTAAAAAAAAAAAAAATCTGAAAACAAACATTCTGTCAAATTATCACCCTGTAGTATAAATAATTATGAATACCTACATGTATTAAACAAAAAAAAACTTGTGTTGCTGATGTTTAGTTTCTTCTTAAATAACAACTTTAACCGTACAGTAAGGAGTTACCAAAATGTTTGTATCTGTCTAAATTTGTTATTTTTCTAATAATTGTGTTTTTTTCTTATGTATAAATTCCTTTTTGAGGTTGTCTATATCCACATTGTCCCCTGAATGACACTGAGTACCACTTAGTACTGAAACTCATCAGATGTCTTAACAACAATTCAGTCTTTAAACACGGCTGGAGAGGAAATGCAGCATTGAACTTTTTTTTATGTTGTTCTTCAATTAAGAAACTTACTATATTTTAAAATAACTTATTTTTAGCAGATGATGATTACCAGATAACACAAGCACATACAAATACATCAGTCTAACCTGTAATTTGGCTTTTATTTAAACGCTTTTCGTCTAACTGTATCTGCATAATGTCGCAGGCTTCAAGACCAACAATACATCCCAGCGGTTTGAACGTGAATATTTCTAAGAAGCTGCAGAACATTTGGGATGACACACAAAAGGTAGATAGATTTGTAAAATTATACCTAACACTGATGATCAACACCTTTCAGGTGATCAAATAAAGCCTGTTAAATGAATAGAAGGAAGACTTTGATGTGTTTTTGATATCACATTCAGCAGTTCATGGAGTGGCAGCCTCGTGCTCATACCCAACCTCCGTACTGAAGCTTGTTGGGCAGGTAGATTTTGGTGAGGAAGTCTGGAGCTATGGCAGAGAGGGACTGAATTTCAGCCTTGACCTTACTCTGCTGCATCAGCGCCATCTACAAGAAAAATAAACAAACACCTTTAAGAGGATATGCAGACATGTTGAGGCATTTAGCAACAACCCTGCAGAAACACTCATCCTCAGTGAGCCGAGTGTCTGGAACCTGTACTCAGCACAGATGCTGGACTGTCTCAGGGTCATCTTTGATCAGTCTGCATCTCAAGTCCTGTCAGGTTTGGTAGACCCTCGTGTGCCGTCATGATTAGTACCTCTGGACTTGTACTTCAATCCAACCTGTAGGGCTTTACATCTCCATGATGGCTCATCATCCTCCTCTTCCACTCTGGGCTTCACATGCCTGAGACACCCAGCAGTTCTTCATTGGGGTTTTTCTCTCTGATCTATTCCAGGACTGTTGTTTCATCCTGTGTAGTGGCTCTGATGAGCACACGTCCTTCACTCCCCTCCTTTCATTAATTGTAGTCTCAGGGTGCTTTTTCTCTTACTTCCAGTGGTTTCTATCTCCTCCTTTGACCAGGCTATTATACCAGCAGGGTATCTGATGACTGGCAGGGAACACATGATGATGACCTGGACTTTGTTCTTACCTGCTTTACTTTTACAGGTATGTTTGTGGCTGACTTCATTACAGCATGATGGTTTCCATGGTAATTGAAGCTGAATGTCTGCAATATTGTCTACAGGCTGTTCGACCCTTCAGTTGATTTCACTGCATCTCCTGAATATCATTCAACCATATTTATCCATTCTGAACATCATTCTAGTGTTTCAGGTGGATCTCTGAGCTGAAGTCTGGTGTACATAGTGTTGTATATTATCACTCTACATATAAAGCAAGGAAGGGAAACCGAACGATCAAAGAGGAAGGTGCATTTTACATTTCCATTTTCAGCTATACTTGAAATGATATATTGAAGATTTTTTGTAAATCTTTGTCTATGCTTTTCTCCCCTTACCTCTTTCTGCCATTCTGGTTGCTTGGTAAGGTAGGGCCGATTCAGCAGGCTGGTGAGTTTGCATTCATCCTTCTTAGTGAGTTGAATCAGTGAGTCCTTGGGAACCCTCAACCTAAAGAATATTTCAGATTTATTGTATAGGAACACACGAACTCCAAGAAAGTGCTCAAGATTCTTTCCATTAATGTTGTTTATGCATTTTAGCTTCAGAAAGGAACACAGAGGAAAAGATTTTGCAGACTACAATTACGTCTCAAACTGCCCTTTTCCCTAAATTTGTTCAAGTGGACGTATACTTAAAATACCATATCCTCTTAGATGCAGTTCCTTGAAAGGAAAAAAAAAAAATCTGAGGGCAACAGAAACCAAAACAAACTATCTAAACGTCCCCAGAATATAACCCCAATTTGAGACAGAAGAAGAAGTAGGAAGTCACAAATGTTGAGTCCAAACCTCTGCAGGTCAGAGGGGAGGAGGCCTAGCCACATAACGCTGGGGACAGTCAGACTGTGGGCCTCAAATGACATTGCCTGTGGAAAGAAAACCCACATTCACACACCCAGTCACACAAAATGTCTCCAATAAACATACAGATAATCAGCACTGTGCCTTCATAATGTGATCATGCCTAGCATGAGTTCACAATGAAAACGGGCACTGTTACACAAACACTGCAAATCAAGTAAAATATTGTAATATAACATTTTGTCTCCACAGCAGAACTGTTTATGTACTCCGAGAGGTTTAATCTGCCTGTTTCAGGTTAAAATAAATGGCTCGTTAAAACTACATGTTGCCCACAGAGAGACGCTGAGCAGGCCCGGCAGGACAATGTAGAGCACATAAACTAGTGGCATAAAAAGACTCACCACTGATCCATATTTGTAGACACACATGATCTCAATGCCTGAGAAGATCAGAGGGAGATACAGACACGCTGCAATCACCGACATACCAAAGCAATTATACCAAGATGTGTAACAGAGTTTAGAACAAAGTAAAGCATTACATGTGTGTGTCTTCAAAAAGTTGAAGGTATAGAATCTGACAAACTGAGCCATCCTGGCTGAATGGGATTACACCACTGGGAATAATGAACATACTAAATAATATGACGTACTGTTCTTAGTAAAACATGCAAACCAGTTGTGTGAGAGTGGAGATGAAAGGAAAGTTAAGGACTGATAGATATGGTGATCTATCCAAAGTATGCATCAGTGTTTCAGATGAATCAGTTGTACCGTGAGGATCAGCGTCCACTAGTGCAAAGATGGGAATGTGCAGCCTGTCCCAAAGTTTTCTCACCATCAACCTGCTGTTCACATCAGGCATGCCTTTACCCTGACTCACATGAACAAAATAAAACAAAAAGATCATTGTCTCTCAAGTTCCTTCCACAACAGCAGAAGGATAAAAAAAAGACAACAAACTGTGATCATGATGCAAGGAGAGAGCTTTGTGCAGAAGTCATCATCCAGCAGTCTCTGGAACGTTGCATCTTTCTCTACAATTAAGACAAACTTTGCTGATGACACAATATCTAACCATAGTCAAGGTAACATCATATAAAACTTCCTGTTCACAAAGATACTCTGTACTGATGAGTAGCAAAGAGATTAAGATAAAGGATACTTCTGATCCCAGTGACGTTTGATGAAACGGAAACAGCCTGAACACAGAAATATAGAACGTTAAAACATTCATCGATAAAGTGACTGTAAAACACTCTGTTTTGTTCAAGCATCCTGGTGCTGTCAGGGGCCTTTTGCGTGAGATGGTTGCTAAGATACATGAGAAGTTTGTGATGAGCAGATATCAATAAAACCATTTCCTGTGATGTTAATTACAGGAGACACTTTAGTTCAACAAGTCATTGTCAAAATATTTTCTCTTTTCAAGGGGAACCATCATTTCTGGTTAAACTATTTTTTAATTAGTCTTTTAAATTATCATCATCATCATCCTGCTGAACCACAAATTAAAGGAAATCTCTAATTTTCATCAGTTGTTTAGAACATTTTTATTTTAAATGACCCACTGGGGTTTTTCTGTAAACTTAATGTACCAACAATGTTGTTCACATTTATACATTTCTTAGTAATGTGCTGTAAAAGGTGGTGAAGGTGGGTTTAACTACGCTTTACCATGTCACAGACACCATGTAAGGGCTTTTAGGGTTAAACTGGTACATTCCTGTTATGATTTATAACACAGAGACAATTAAAACTGTTGTGGAAAAAAACAGCAGATTAATTTTAAGGTGGTATTTTCTTTATAACGAAGTAGCAAAGATTAACAAGATGCTGCTGGATGAACATACAGCTTGGCACCATCCTCAACCATGTTGGCCTTAGAGGACGTTTAAATGGTTACCAAAAAGTAGGAAGAGCTTTGTGGAACTTTGTGTAGATCATAAGACTTCAAGTGCAATGATTGTCCAATAACACGTCCAAATTGATACATAGAAGTTTGCCAGTTTGACCAATAAATGAAAAAAATCTGGATTTTGAAATATAACTTGGGCCTGTATGATACTTGGGTGTTAAAGCAGTGTGAGGCTGGTTACTTAAAGAGGCCCTACCATTAAAAACGGTTTTTCTGAGGTTTCTATTGAATATTTTAGCTCCACAGGTGTTTTTACCTTCATAGTGGGTGTGAAAACAGGTCAACAACTTCTCTTTCAGTTTTAATCTCTCAAACTACGCAGGTGGCGATAACACCCGAGTTCTCCCGAGTCCAAACGACCAGTATCTGTTTCATCGCAACTACTTTGTTTGTTAGTATTCATCAGCTCTCGCAGTTGAAACCACACCTAGCATGCTGCTGGCTAAAAGCTGTAGCATAAGACGTAGCAAACAAGAAGACACGACGTCTGACGTTGCCATGCGCAGCGGGGCAGGAAACAGTATACCTTGCTCTCATAGGCTAGTTTGTTAGCCAATCAGAGTCCAGCAAATTCAAATAATGAATATGAACAACGAAGCAGTCGAAGCAGCCTGACGGAAGGAGCCGGAACCACTCGAATTTTAATGCAGACAGATTGAAAGGTCTGTTAATAAGTGTTTCCTGACGTTTTTTAGATTTAACATGTTTCATATTACTGGTTAATACTTAAGAAATAACCACAAAGTCCTGAAATGTGTATGAAATGGCCTCTTTAAGATATCTTCAAAAATAGTTTGTGCTTTACAAAACAAGAAGATGGATCAGTAATGTTGTGGAATAAAGACAAACATTTTGTTCAAATGACAGAAACATAATATTCATAATCTTGAACAAAAAGTGAAATTACAGACATCACATGGAGGTAATAAGTCCCTGAACATAAACTGTTGTCTAACAAAAGGTGCAAACAAAGACACGTCTGTTTTTCCCCAGACGAAAGTGTGCAACATGAAATTATGCATCTTATCACTTACAGTGACGTTATTGCACATTGTGATGCCGTTTACTCTCGAGTTTCAGAGTGACAAAAAGCTGAAAGCTTCCTCTAATGAGTGGTAAAGGATTTCAAAACGTTTCAAAAAACGTTGTGACAAAACACGAAGAGCTGAAAAAACAAACAAACAGATATACCTCCTACACGTGACACGGATTAAACACGTGTTCATACAGGAAGAGGGCGTTTTCCTTATTATTCATACTGAGAGTCAATGCCCAGAAGACTTGGATAATTAAATCCATCTACAGCAAATTTGGTTTATTGTGACATTTAGATATGTATTGTAAAGAAAACAGATTTGATCAGCTGTTTTGAGAAGCCATTCTCTCATTATATTAAACCTATAAATCATCAGATGTAACCTCTCAGTGTGTTAACAGGAAGGCACGCAATGGAGACTTGGTTTGGATTTACAGTAAAACTCACAGCAGAACTGGAGCGGCAGTCAATCCTTGTGCCGTCCTCCTCCAAATAACACAGATCACCTGAGATGAATCCCTTGGATGTGGCCAACTACATGAAAGTTACACAAAAACACACAATTCAACACCAATGTGTAGCACTGGCTTTAAAATTGAACAAGAACTCAGTGTTTGATTAGTGAAACCAGATCTACTGCATATCCTGAAATACTGTAATAATTTAACAGATTTCATATGTGAGTTAATAACCACAATAACTTTGGAGCTTTAAATTCATCCGATTGTCCTGCAGGCTTATAAATAACACAGACACTTGCCACATGTAGTGATCTGCGTGGAATCCTGAGCATGCAGGAGATGTCATCTATGATACCGTCCACAGTTTTCTGAGATCCAAACAGCTGAGTATTGTTGTAATAAATGTCTCTGCAAAAACAAACCTCAAAATGAGAAAATATATGAAATAAATTTGTGTAATGCTGAAAGAACATACAAAATATAAATTGTATTTGGTGAAATGTACATTTATAAAAAAAAAAAAACAACCTTTTTGTAGCATAAGAGTTGCTCTGCACAAGCTTGTAGATGACAGACAGGATTTCAAGAATTTGAGCTTTAAACAGAGGAAGAAAGTTAAAAAAAAGACCTTTAGAATAACAATCACATAATTTTTATCACATTTTTATAAGACTGTTTGGAAAAAAAAAGAAAGAAAAATAACACAGCGCTTTTTTCATGTGGGGAACTGATCCTTAAAAGCCTCTTTCAACATGTTCTGTCTCTGCCAATTTGTCACCTAAAACTAAGTCTGACTTTTACTGCCGTCTGAGCAGGTTTTTCATACGTTTATAATGAATACAAATGAAAGCCACATGAGGAACCGCACAGCTGGAAAGAGCTTTTCACTAAAAGAACAGAAAACTTTCAAATAAAGCTAACAGCAAAAAAAAAAACAAAAAAAACAGAAGAGTTGTATTTTTTACCAAATTTAGTAGCAGATGAAGGACAGTCGCTCCTAATGGTGGTGACTGAATGCTCTTGATTCATCTGAAGCCCGATGGCACTGTCAAAACTTAATGTGTAAAAGAAAACAACAAAAAGAGATCATTAAACACACACTGTATGTGCATTTGTTGCTAAAACCTGCAAACTTTAACTCCCCAGACCAAAAACTACCTGTTTATTTTCCTGATTCATCTCAGACATCCTTAGATTTTCAAAAGGGCCTGAAAGCTCTTAAAGATCAAAGTTTGATTTAAAGAAGACCAGACAGTCTTTGTTCTGAGCATCGGGTCTCCACGTCCTAGTCAATTTAAAGCCATTTGCGTGTTTGTGTGTGTAAGCACGGAGCTCTGTAATTCCTTATCACCAAGCGATCTTTCCAGGAACGGGAAGCTATTTTACCTTCAGTCTTTCAGAAGTTGAAAGGGTTTTTTTCAACAACCAACTGGTTTCCCCTGAACTCTGCTTAAGGCATATTTTATGTAAATCCAATCAGAACTGACTGAGTATTTCCGAGTGAAGGAAATTAAATGAAAATCTAATCATCTTGTGTGGCTTGATCTCCCACCTGGGACATGACAGAATGAAGGATTGTAGGTATTTAACCAACCCACAGGCATTAGCATGCAGCTCTCCAAAAATGTAACAACACAGCTCTATTTGAGATGACAGAATGTGCAGCAGACCGACTGCCGGCCGAAAACTGACAATGACTGACTTCATCACAAAAAGGATAACGTGAAAAAATAAGAAAGTATGAAAATGTAAATCGTACTTAGTTTCATTTCACCACTAAATAAAACTTTGTCGACTGCAACGTCTGGTTGCTTGACAACGAAATAAAACTAGAGGACCAACAACAGTATCAATAAAACCAAACTGGTGCTGCACAGTAGGACAGATGTAGACCGGTGCAGAACAGATGTTCCAAGTCCTTACTGGGATCCCACACAGTCTGAGTGTAAAAGGACTGCAATTAACAATATTTAATAATACTATTTATTTAAATGAAGGTACCTGACATTGGCCCAGCTGGATCTGTTTGGAAGTACTAGAACTGGGGCTTCATTTTTGGATAAACTGGTCACTATTCCCAGGATTACACCCTCGATCTGGACTAGAATTTCTCTCCTGGAGAGAATAAAAACAGTGAAGATGAGATTACATTAGAAGCAAAAAATGAATAAATCCCTGGCATCGTCAATGACGGCTAACACTACTTTATACAAACCCTCATACAGACATATCACAGTATTGCTGCATTCGCCAGAATATTCCATACTGGAAATTTCTGTCAATTTAGTTTTTAAAATACTTTAACAACTTGCACAACCTGGCCAAGCCTGTGCTGCCTAATTTTATTTAAAATATTTTATGAAAACATTATTTATTATCTTTTTCATTTCTAATCGTTCTGTTTACATTTTTCTCTCCTTTTAATGATTAATTCTAGACTTAATTTTATACTTACAACACCAAAAACAACACAGTAAGTTAATATGTTTACAAATAAAGGGAACTTGGTTTTGTTTTGAATGTTTCTTGTGGACAAAAAAACTAAAATATTAACAACTTATATTTAAAATGTCTCTTGGTGAGTACAGACCAGTAAAAAAAGTAATCACACCTTAGTGTTTCTGATCAGTAAAAATAATATCAGTTACAGAAAAAGATTAGTTGGGTAAATAAAAAATGAGTTTTTATGGTTTCATTTATCAAGGGGAGGAGGTCTGCCAAAACAATCAGGCTGTGCCTGAAGCTTTATTTTTTTAAAAAAAAAAGCATATTGTTTTTGTAGGATATCAACTTTATTGATGATCTGAAATGTTTGTGACTAAAAACAAGAAATCCTAAAGGGTGCAAAACAATTTTCACAGCAATATAATAGACTTTAAGGCCACTAATGTGAGTCTGTACACTGTATTTGAATATAACACAGATGGATCACGTGAGCTGCAGCGTATATAAAAGGTGGAAGTTAAAAAACCTGAAAAGGGACAATAAATACAGAATATATTTATTTTATGCACTGCTTGTTTTTAGACACAGCTGACACGTTCTGTACCTATTTTACATCCTTGGGAATGCAAAATACAATACAAAAGAATAAACACATTCAAACTTGTTTGTGTTACACGAACTCTCGCGAGATTTGTAATTTACCTGGGTTAATTAGCGTATCGCCTTTGATTAGCAGGTTTTTCATAATTAGACAAGTGCAGTTACAAATATAACTCAAATGAATGTCTTAGAAACATTTTACGTTGATTTATCGATCATTAATAACTACGGAAGTGACACATCAATTGAGGTATGTTTAGACACATCACTCCAAGTGACAATAAAACTATCAAGCTAGCCAAGTTTTCAAGAAAAAATAAGGAACTTCAAACTTACTGACTGGTTTCTTCCTCCGTAAAATGGTCTTCTGTCTTCATTTGGAAATTACTTAACATCCAAACACGAAGTTTATCAATCTCAGAGAACAGCTGCGCTTCACGGGAATTCATCGTGCAACTGTTCAATACCGTACGATAATCTCGCGTGAGTATCGACAGGAAATCTCGCGTTAAAAGACTGGATTGCGTTTGACGTTAGAAAATATTTTAAACGCGCTTTTAAATATTTTCAAATATAATGTCCATTTGAAAAAATACATTTTAATTAAAAACCTGTATGAAAAACATTTTGTGTATAACTTGCAAGTAAAGAAGTACATCTGCAATTCTATGTGTATTTTTGTAATAAATGCATTAAAACATATTCTGAAAAGATCTTTTAGACACTGAATAGAAACCTTACATAATTTCTTATTGTATACTTTTTACTGGTATTGTTCTCAATTTATTTTATTACCAGGCAAGAAAGATGGCATTTCAAGAAAATAAATCCCTAACACATTCTGGGCTTTTCTTGCTCCAAAAATACGGTTGTGAGCCAAAATAGAAATTAGATAAAGTGGCAGATAATAAACACTAAGCTACATTTTTACAAATATTTTACAAACAAGGGAGTTTGGCTTTTGGGTGAAATCTATGGAGAATGTAAGCAAAAAAGTTCACATTACAGTGATATTATATTATGAAAGTGGATCATTTAAGTAGAAGCATGCAGTGGTGATTTTCGTATCTAAAACCATTTATTGAAGTCAACAACAATGGTAAGTAAACTATAACAAAACATGCCAATGTCTCAAAATTGTGTCATGTGACCTTGAGCATTAATTATAGCTTGACAATGAAGTTTCATGCTGTTCACAAGTTGACTTACTTTCTGTTGAGGCATGATGTCCCATGCTTCTGGAGTACACTGAGACTCAGCTGATCTGACAGGTTTTCTATGTGATTAAGGTCTGGAGAAAGTGCAGGTCTCGCCATTCGAGGTACCCCAGTCTCCAGCTGCTGTTTCCTCATGATGAGACCTTGATGAGCTGGAGTACTGCGGTCCATGAAGATGAAATCAGGCCTGTTTTGTTCACAATGACTGGATTATGAAGACTTGCAAGGTACTATTGATTAATTGTGAGGTGTCGTCTCTGTGTCATGATGCCAAAAATGCAAACAGCATGATGAAGGGATTGTTTAAATACCAGTTAAGTTTTTGGTTAATTTGTTTTTCAAACACTTGTTGTGAATTTTTCCATTAGAGTGCTTATTAAAGAACAACACATTGTGTAAAAACTACTGAAACAATGAACAGCTGGACATGTGCATTCAAAAATTTAAGGAAAGTCAAATATAGTTTTCCGATAAAGGTTATAGTACATTTTAAGTTCGTCCTGAAATTTCACCCGAAAGCCACAAATCTCCAACTCTTTGGGAGCAGTAATGTAAATCCAAATAGTTCAGCTCAAATTTAAGACTTACTCCACATTTAAAATATATTTTGACACAACAATTGCTACACAATCCCACTTCAAGTATTTATCTCATTCATTGTTTTCTTTTAATGTAAGTCATTGCACCATCATATACTTTGGAATATTTTGCATCCTTGAGTTTACAGATAACTGCTTATGTAGTAAAACACTGCTTTATAGAGTGCATGTGTATGTGAGGCCTTAATCAAGTTATTTATACAGATATATTACCATGCAAAGGTTACAACCTAAACCTAAAATAATAGCTATTAAATGCATTGTTTTCCTGCATAGACCATGATGAAGTAAGTTGGTTATTTCAGAAATTCAATTTGACTCCACCTATCCAAGAATGTGTGTGGGCCAGTTTGCACCTTGCTGGTGAAAAGTAATAATCCTTTACTGATAGTGTTAAGAGAAAATTCCCATTAGCACCCTCTGTGGGCCTCAGTAATGAGACCTACAGTCTGAGCTTGCTGCTGCTTGTCCAAGGTGTGTGTTTCTCTTTGTGTGCATGTGGTGATTTTAAAAAGGTGGCGATTGACTTGCTGAGTCCAGGAGAAAATGAATATATATTGTTTCTGTTAGCCACGTGGAAGGGATTTCACATATAATTTTGAAGATGGATATGTGTAATAATAATAATGCTGATCAACATGTGTTTTAAAGCTCTGTGAGATGCTCTGATCTTTCCTTCCCTTGATAGCAGTTTCAGTTCGCCATACTTTTGCCTAATTTCAGCTGTTGTAATTCCCAAACATAAACTTGAGTTTGATCGAATGTGACGTTTTAAGAAACTTGCACATGTTCTCATGAAAAACCCTTTGAAATCTGTTTCTTCTTCTTTGTTCCATCGTGTGGCAATAGCGTCGCATGATCTTTTAAAGCAGGAAAAATGTGCTAAGATTCTACAAATATTAGGTCATCCAGAGTCCCCACCTTTATAGAGTTACTGGCAGGCATGCTGTGTGTGTTTGCAGAGGCACTGTTGCCTTTCTTTCACAGTGTGAAGGCCTAGTTAGAGTATGTGTGAGCCAAGATCTGAAAAGAAGAGGTCCGTGCCCCTGACCTGACCCTGAATATTTCCTAATGTGCAGATTTACCAAAGGTCTCATTTTCTCATGAGTGGCTTTGACAGGCTGCTTCCATGGTAACGGCTCTTAATTTCTCTGTAATTGCTATCTTTCGGTGATGACGAGCAACCCCTCGCTCAGGCTGAAAACAATCTTAAAATGTGAGAGACCACAGGTTGCCACCGTTCTTTTTCTTCTGTTCCAGAAAGCTCGGGACCCCCGCTGCTCCTTGTGCTCGAGAGAGCTTTACATCGAGTGTGAGGCCCTAACCTGAGGAGACAGAGTTCAACGAGTCATGTGCATGTCTCGGGATGAGTGTTTGTGCTGGGCAGGAGGAGGGAGCTCAGGGGAAGTAGAGGGCTGCAGGGTCAGAGGAAAGAAAGGGGCTAGGTGGATGGGGAGGGGAGCGGGGTGGTGACGGTGGCGGTGGTGGGGGGGCTGCACCAATTGCAGGTGAGGGGGATTAGCTGCAGCTAGAGGCCCAAAGAAACTAAACACAGATCTGTCAACCTAATCCTCACAAATAGAAAACAGAGCTGCCCTCCCTTCACAATCCACATACTTCAGCACATCCACCTCCCGCTCTTTTGCCCCCCACCCCTAAGCACACACGCACACACACAAACTTTCTTCCTCAGGGTCTCCTACTTCTCTGTTTCTCATCATATTTTAAGGCTTGGTCTCTCTGGACTTGCTGCCCTCTCTCTAATGGCTTCTCCAATCAGCATCCCTTAATGGAGAGCTAACACATTACCCAACATCCTCTCTGATTGACAGACCAACATACCCTTATGGGGTGATGAGACCAAGATCCAAAGGAGCTGGGTCTGACTCTACACAGACAGGAATCTTAATGGGACTTCTGCCTGGAGCTACGTGAAACTGGCTCGACCTTTATCAGGCCCACACACCTCAGTAATGGATGCTAATGATATGTGTTAGCAGGCCAGCACACTGTCAAGCTGGGGCTCTGTGCTGATGACACAAGTGACAGTGCTTGAGTGAGAACATCCTGCAATTGATATGTGGAAACATGCTTGGCATTGAGGAAAGCTTAACTAAAACGGTATCTCTGACTGTCAACAACACCAACTATAACTGATGGGTCTGGCTGAACTGTTGAGAGCTGTATATCAGATCCAGGCCACTCTGGTGCTCCCCTGTGCCATATCCAGTTGCAGACAAACATTGGGCTGACAGGACATCGCTCATACGGGTGAAAGTAGGTAGTGAGTGACAGCAAAGAGACCTGCAAGGTGCAATATTTCAAATAAAATGATGTACCTCTGACCTGAAAATCATTACAGGTCACTTTGGCGTGTGATGAAATCAGTTTGCTGCAGCAATTCCAAACTCACATCAAGAACAAACAACACATTAAACTATTTATCTCATTTTCATTTTAAATGTTTCATTCTTTTAAAAAAAGTGCTTTGCTTTAAAGAAGTACTGAATACCTTTTCTGCAGCCGTGTCTCAGACAGCTGTTGCTCGAACCGGTGTTCCGCAGAAATATGCTACCTGTTGAAATGTGCTACACACGTGCCGTTCCACAGTCCATAAACAGATTTCTCATTTATTTTTGTTTCTATATTTTTCCATAAATACATTGTACCTATCAAATAAATTCTCTCAGGACAGGAACACTAACAATGATGTTATTTTTACTTTCTTTGCATTGTCAGAGCGACAGACAAATGTTTGGACACACTCAGAGGAGAAGGACCCAACAATGGCCACCAAGGAGGGCTTTTATATAGAAAATATCAGGGAAAGATCATAAAAATACATTTAAATAATTAACAGAACAAACTCGCCATTAACAAGAATACTGTTTAAACTTCTAATGACATTTCATTATGAAATAAGTTGTCAATTCGTACTATAGCGGCTTTTTTCTTCAGGGCAGCATAAATCACCAGAACACCACTTCCGGCTGAGACCTGAACTACGGAGGTTATTTAGTCTATTGTAAAGCCATCGGAGGGTCCAGAGTGTCTAATATGAAGCTGAACATGTTTTTTGGTGAGTATCCACTTAGACAAGTTTCAAAATTGTAGCTTAAAGTTTTAAAAGTTATTCAGTACTGCTTTAAAAAATGTCAACATTTCAAACCAGATCCAGACTCAAATAAATACAAAAGAAATAATAATATCCAAAATCTAAACAGGTTCTGTGAAGTAAAACATTTCAAAGCTGTTTCTTAAACCCACCCCGTCGCTTTCCTTTGGCCTGTCTCACAGCTGTGTTTCATATGTTCATGAGGCCCCTGGAAGTGTGAGACACCAGAAGTGGAACATTTGCAAAGGCTCAGCTCCACCTGGTTAGGCTGTTTTAACAGGCTGTCAGTTTGTGCACTGCATACAGCGAAGTTAGGCTGAAAATGTCGGGGGAAAAGAAAGTGTATTGGTCATCTTGTGTTCATACACCAGACTCCCAGATTGCTACATTTGTGGGTCTAATTTATATATATAATAAAACAGGACTTGAAAGTTTCCGCTTGGTCAGACCCTCTTTCTCAAACCTCATCCGCCTCGCTGCATCCACAGATCTTCAAAGCGCCGCTGCCTGCTGCTCTCCAAGGCAACACGTGAAATAAATATTAACATGACCCCTGACCACATGCTTTGAGCTCCTAAACAGAGTTAACCAAGAAGGCAGGAAGAGCACCCCTTCTCGCGACAGATAAAAAGAAAGAAAAAAAAACCCAAAACAATATGATGAGCAGATGACAATGTTACAGGAGAGTGGAAAGAGTTTCCAGGGGTGTTTTATTGCACTGCTGTGTGGTCTGCTTTGGAGCTTTGTATCATGCTCTAACCTGTTAGTGTGAAGGGGAGTTTTATGTTTGTTCACTTTGCTTCAGATCAGGAAAAATCTGAGAGAAATGTCAGGAAATGCTCAAAGGCAGAAGAAGTGGAAGCAGGTGATCATCCGTGTGGATCTTGGGATATACATGAATCATGTCTTGTAAAGGATCTGACAGAGTGCATGATTGTGTCTTTAAATAAAGCTATTGTGACATACTTGAGAAAGCTCCCAACAATCCTTTTAACAGCTTTATCCGCTGTGTGTAGTTGACAGAACTTTCAAACACAGTTTGCTCTGCTTTTCTGCTTTAATTCCCCTTGTCAAAGGCCCCTCAGTGTAGCTCACCCAGCTTGGCCTCAGCTTGTGCCTACCGTTTACTGGGACAGTCACCAGGCCCACGGAGGCCTAAACAAAAGGGGGTCTGTTCCTTTTGTCCTGTCCAGGATTGCCCCCCCCCCCTCCTCCTCTCTCTCTTTGAGCACAATGTGAGCTGATGGCTGAGGGGTTTGTTGGAGTACTTGATGAGGATTTAACCTCACCAACCTTACAGCAAGGGCGAGAAAGCAGGAGAATGAGACGGGAAAAGAACGTGAAGATGTATTAGTCCTTAAAAACCAACCTTTTAAGTTCCATGTAGGAAACTGCTGTAGTATAAACACCTGAGGCCGTTAGTGGATTCTGTTTGAGCACCGGATAGAAATGTTTATATGTTACGTACTATTTAAAGGCCTGTTAAAAGCTAATAGAGGATTTGATGTACAGAATAAGCAGTCAGGACACAAAGGCTCTAGTGCTTGATGCTGGAAAATGAGGGATGGAACGTCTTTGGAGACACAACCAGCCAAATGAAATGTTTGCAATCACAGTTCAGTTTAGGTTGTCTGGCAGCCTTCTTGTTGTGCTATTGAAGCCTTATTTTAAACCATTAAAAAAAACACGTGGCACAGCTGAGCTTGAAAACATCTCAAGTATAGATCCTTGACAACTCTTCCCTCGGAGCCATTAGCTCCATGAGCCACTTGTTCTCTGACCATGGCTCTGCTTGCAAGAAGCTCACCAGTGTTCCATTATAACTGGTGGTGCCAGGTCAGGGAGATGGAGAAGTGAAGCAGCTGTTGAACATCTGCATCCATCTTTTACTGTCTGTGCTCAGCATGCCGTTTTGCAAACTTTCTGCAGTTGCAAATCTTGAAACTCTCAGCGTATAATGTCAGTTGCAGGAGTTTACAAGCTTCCAGACATCAAGGGGCCATAGTTTGAACGAAGTCCCACACCCACATGACCCCAGGTGTTCAGAGAGTGCACCTGCAGATCAGTAAGTATGGCGGTGTGACAGAACTGCAAATGCATGTTGCAACGACTCCCACGGTATTGAAGCTCTCCCTCCCCAAAACACAAATAATGACTCCTTTCTATGATGTGTGTTTTCCATCAACACACTAGAGCTTTACTATCTCCACATCTGTTATTAGTGAATCCGCAGCAACACGCAGGCACAAGGAATTGTGGGAATGTAACAACCAAATGCGCTTCATGATAAACTGAAGCATCGAAGCATAGATAACATCCAGCTTTTTTTTTTATTTTTTAGTTCGTCTTCGCACGTGTAGCCTCGAGCCTTCAGCTGGCATCTAAGCCAAACCTGCTCTATCTCCAGCAGACAGCCGGAGTCTCTTTCTGTCCTCCTCCGTCCCTCCCTCTGACTCCTCTCTGCGCTTCCTTACAACTTGTTCAGTGAAATGCGTCTGCTCACAGCCTCCTCTCTGCAGTCACACGCTGCACTGCGCTCGGCAGCCTTTACCGCAGGTTTTGAATGAGGACCGAAGTGCACGCGAGCACAAATCCGCTCAGGAAAACGATCGTAAAAAGGACTTTGGACTTATAAATGTTGATGTATCGTTTTTGGAGCGTTTCCCTCAGCATGAGGGTTGATTCTGGATTCTGATTACAGACTGACTTTTGTTAAAAAGTTCACTACATAATCTGAATTAGACTTAAAGGACGGATCGGGGCGCAATTACGCACGGCGAGCACCATGGCACAGTTTTTGGACAGACGTGCGCCCGCTTTGCTCTTGGTTTGGAGCTATTGCGTCCTGGCGGATACAATATTTACGAACTTCACTTTGGATAACGAGTTTCACTCCAGCTTTATCCACCGCCGGCTGAAGAGCCAGGAGCGCAGAGAGATGCAGCGGGAGATCCTGTCGATCTTGGGGCTGCCGCACCGGCCGCGACCCCACCTCCACGGAAAACACAACGCTGCCCCGATGTTCATGTTAGACTTGTACAACGCCATGTCCATAGACGGGGACGAGGACAGATACTCATACCCATACAAGCCCATCTTCACCACCCAGGGCCCCCCGATAGCCAGCCTACAAGACAACAACTTCTTGAATGATGCAGACATGGTTATGAGCTTTGTGAACTTAGGTAGGCTCATAAATTCTTTTTGAAAAACCTTCTTTCACAGATGTAACATTTATTACAGTAAAAATACAACTATATTATAAAGAAACAGACACAAAAGAATCTCTTGGGGAGTAACCATTTTACTCACACTTAATTATAGAAGACATTTGCCCTTTTACGTAACAACTCGTGCGTATTTTAGTAACATTCCTGACCTATTTATCACTCACATGTGTGACAGTAGAATTGTTGTTGTGCTATTTTAGTTGTTGGTTCATCAGAAGCTGCTCATGCTGGAACACCTGCGCACACACAAGGAGAAGGACCTGCTCAAAAGCCATTCACACACACACACACACACACACACACACACACAAAAAACCTCTCAGTGCAGCTGCCCAGTTAATACAAGGAGTGTCAAATTCCAGTGTACCCTTTTGTTAAACAGCTGTGCAGCCATAATGCTCAGGTGCTCTATTTGTGGATGAAGGAGCAGCCAGCAGCTAATATGTCAGCCATGCCTTATCTGAAGAATGGGGTCAAAGTGCACTGGGTCTTCCCTTCTCTCTAATCAAGACACTCCTGTTGAAACAAAAAGCACAGAATAATGCCAGTCAATAAGGATTTTAGTGCAGCGTAATCAGATTCATTTGCTTACAATGTGAAACGTGATGTTGGTGGGTGCATTGGAGTTGTTTTGATTAATGTTTGTGGAACTTCTAGAATCCCATAATAATTTTGACAGAAACAAGAAAAGACAGTTTCGTTTCCATAAAATTACAAAATCTTAAAATCTCAAGTTAAATTTGGCACATGATAAACAAATTATACTGTAAAGCTTCGTAAGGCAACATTTTAAAAAATGAGTTTCTGCAAGGAATTGGAAGTTTGCATCCACGTTTAAGCGTCTTGGTGAGGGAGAGGGAGGTGACACTGGTTCCTCCGCTGTAATGTGTAATTACTGTGGGAGCTGATGCATTGTGACTATTTTCAACAGGCTGAAACAGATGAATTTCACCACGGAGACTCACAAAGTCAAGGGCTAAGGTTGAAGTAGGCACAGGAATTATAGAGGAGTGTTTTGAAAGAAATAGATAAGAGGTTATTTCAGTGAAAATTGAATTGGTTTTATTTAAAGACTTGCAGAAAGAAGGTCACGCTGTCTCTGAATATTCTGGTTGATTTAATTACAAATTGCTTCTCCTAACGACTTTTCGAGCCACATTTTCTGATGATTGTCACTAATTTGGACACAAAGAAGTCATTTGTATTCTGTAATTTGTTGCAAATATCACTGGGCTTTTATTGTGGCTTGTTCCATGTCATCGTTAAACATTTGTCCAAGATGCTATGAGACAACAATTAAAACACTGTGTTGTTTATCCACATTTAAAAAGTGAAACACAGAGAAAAGAAAGTGATAGTGATAAAAATAGACTCAGTTCTCAACCTCTGAATTACTTCCGATCCACAATAGCTTAATTTAATGAATTTATTTCAAACCTAGACTCTGAAACTGGACTTGGAACCCTGGTTACTGCCTTTCTGACAAACTCATTGTCACACACTGATCTGTATTTTTTATCTAAGGTCATAAAATATCCATATCAAAGTCACAGAGTATTTTCCACGTAAAGCCGTCTCACTCTTTAACGTGATATGATATTTAATTAGCTCTATGTTGTTGTTTGAGCGCTGCACTGAGACCAGAATAAGGCGGTTGAGAGTTTTGAGACAGACCCCAGACCAGGGACCCACTCTCACTGAGTCACTGTAGTTTAAAAGCCCAGCTGTGTAAATGGCTTACAGCATACATTCACACTGCTCGGTCGCCCAGGTACTGGGTGTGTTCCGAACACGTCACGTAACGAGTTAACACAACACACAAGTCTCTGAAGGTGACCGCACATTCTTATTCTCTGTGTGTTTGTAATGACTATTTACTGTAGTGCCTTTTGATCTCTGGCAGCATTAGCCCTCAGCCAGTTAATTAAAGCATTTCCTCTCAAACAATCCACAGCTTCCACTGCTTTTGGCTACAACACAGGCTTGGAAAGTTCATAAAACTCTACAGCTACCATTTAACCAGCACAAACACACTAACGCTAATAAAAAAAACAACTTGAAACAGTTATTTAGACCTCGGCAGAACTCCTATTCACGGCAGTTTCCTGTTGCATCCCAGATAACTGAGTGAATAGCTGGATAGTCACCTGTGTTAATTTGTGTATCCCTGTGCGTGGGAGAGAGGAAGGGGGAGACCAAGTCATTTACGGTGAGATGGTATCATGAGGTGCGTTAGTCACAGATTTCCTGTTTTCCCTGTTATCATGCAACCCAGCATGGACTATACCAGCTGTGATTGTAGGCTGAAAAGCTATTGTCCAATACAAAAATTATTTTATCAACTGATTGGCTCAAGTTAAGAGCAAAATGTTGCCCAAGTTTACATATGTATGACAAACTGCACAGATTCTTTACATCTACTTATTTGTATTTATAGGGTTAGGGTACTACTTTTTGTCATGTCTTGGGGTTTGTTTTGGGTTTTATTAGTTTTTGTAGTTTTCTCCAGATTTCATCTGTGATTTTGTGTTGGGTTTTTTGTCCTAGCTCCTCTCTGTTCCATGTGTAGTCTTGTGTCTCGTCTCATCCCCTGTCTTTCGGTTCAGCTTTTATTTTTGGTCATTATCTGCACTTCCAGTTTTGCTTTTATTATGGCATCATTTGTACTTCCTGTTTTCCCTCCGTTTCTTAAGTTCCTTGATGTTTTAGTTGTATTCACTTCCTGTGTGTTTCATTTCCAAGTGTTCTCCGCGTCACTCGTTTTCTCAGGTGTTTTGAGTTTGTAATTAGTTCGGTTTTGTATTTAAGTTGATTCGGCTGTGTTCACCTTTGTGCTGGGATTATTATTATTTTCCTGTGGAACATGCTTGCTTGGACTTTTCCCCCCACTCTCCTCATCATTCTTGTAAGTAGCTGCTCCGCCAGCATTTATCGTTGTTTTCATTAAAAGACTCTTTTTGTTTTGTTTGCTTTGTGCACTTGGGTCCTAAATCTCTAACACGCAAGTCATGACACTTTTATACTCCTGCCTTTATAAGATCTTCACTACAGCACTATATATGAATGTATTGATTGGAATACACTGACACAATTCTTATTTGTTATCATTTTTATTCTAATAATAAGATATGTGTCTCAGTACACTGCCAGCGATCCGATTCATGAATGATGTATGGTACTTCAAAGATACACGCCCACTTTTAGACTTAAGGCTCCTTTCCACTGGGCGCGTGAGCAGCACGCAACGTTTTGCGCGGGTCTGATTAATTTTGTTGGCGGCTGTCAGCCACATAATATGCGTCACTAATGCAGCTCACGCGTCCAGTGGAAAGCAGGGGTTATGAGATAGTAAATAGTAAACCATTTGACCTAGTTTAAAGAGGCCATTTCATACAAATTTCAGGACTTTGTGGTTATTCCTTAAGTATTAACCAATAATATGAAACATTTTATATCTAAAAAACGTCAGGAAACACTGATTAACAGACCTTTCAATCTGTCTGCGTTAAAATTCGGGTGGTTCCGGCTCGTTCTGTCAGGCCTCGTGCAGCAGCTCGTTCATATTCATTATTTGAATTTGCTGGACTCTGATTGGCTAACAAGCTAGCCTATGAGAGCAAGGAATACTGTTTCCTGCCCCGCTGTGCATGGCAACATTAGACGTTCTCTCTTCCTGTTTGGTACGTCTTATGCTACAGCTTTTAGCCAGCAGCATGTTAGGCGTGGTTTCAACTGTGGGAGCTGATGAATACTAACGTACTAAGGAGTTGTGATGAAACAGATAAAGGCCGTTTGGACTCGGGAGAAATCGGGTGTTATCACCACCTGCGTAGTTTGAGAGATTAAAACTGAAAGAGAAGTTGTAGACCTGTTTTCACACCCACTATAAAGGTAAGAACACCTGTGGAGCTAAAATATTCAACAGAAACCTCAGAAAAACTGTTTTTATTGGAAGGGCCTCTTTAAATTAAAAACTGAACAGATACACAGCTGCTCCAATCACATCACACACTCACTTTTGCAAATTGATTCAAGTTGGTTATCTTCCCATCTCTAATACAAACAAACAGGCTTTATTTCACATTTTCAGACTAAAAGGTTCACAGATGTGATGGTGATGAAACTAATCCCATGACTGTCTAACAAAACAGTCCCGCAAAAAAAAACAAAAAAAAAAACGCAACATCAATTTGAAATGCCATTTTGAGTTTAACTTGTTGTTGTCTTGTGTAATCAGAACAATCTGGACTTCTGCTTCCCAGATGTGACAGTAAAAAGAAACTGATTACACAGTGATGTTACAGTGATGGTGCATCAGTTATATATGGGATTTTTCTTATATCTACACATATTCATAAATGACAGGATGGTAGTTTACAATATGTTTTTTGTGGTGCAACAGCTGAACCCAGAACTGAAATGGTAAAGATACGAGCAGTCTGTGACAGTATTACTGTTCTCATCCTGTTGCTGCTGCTACACAGTAAAAGCATGTGAAATGCCAACAAATATAAAGCCACCGGAGAACAGATGCTGCCAGGGAGCGTTTAATTGTTCCGTGTTTTGCTCCTGTTAATCAGCACCAGATGATTCATCTCCCAGGTTGAAAAACAGTAAACAAGCTCCTCTACTTATTTTTCCTTCTTGTTGCTGAACTTTATAAATTTGAGCGCATGCCATAATTACACTCCAGTTAAAAAGAGACTGTGATCAGAAAACTGAAAAGTTTTACACAGACTTTGTGTATTCAGGCGAGCAGGTATTTTTTTCCTCTTTTCTCACCTGTTCAGGCACCGACTAGCCCTTTGATCTCCAGACAGTTGTCTTCCTGTTCCACTTTCTTCTGTGGCTTAATAGTGAGATTATGGAGAGCAGAGGAAGGACAAACTGACAAATTAATCTGAACATATTAGTGGTTTTGGCTTTGAGTCTTTCACACTGCCACAGGCACAAAAACAGCGGTGTCATGACACATATATACGTATATGTGTCCATATATATGTATATATTTAATTGAGAGCTCATTCTCGCCTTCATTCTCTCCCCACCCTTCTCTTTTGTACATTCCTCTTCACAGTGAGAAGCCTGTGGCACTGAGGTTAATACAGATGTTTCTCTCTGTCTGCAGGCCAAAGCAGCTGTGTGCAGAGAAACTTTATCTTTTCAGAGTCCGACAGGTCCCCTCAACTCAACCTCCTCCATCAGATCTGGCCCCGTTTCCAGGCTGTTTCACACTCAGAACCATGTGATACTAAATATCCTTGTCTACCCCTGCAGGACTAGCAGTATTGATTGTCACCGCTGGCCTCCAAGTTTTAATTAGTTAGTTATTATAGAGTCCCAGCAGTGTTTTGTGGTGTTTAGTCTCCAACCTCCTGCTCTGGCCTTTACCTCTAGAGGTTTACACCTCCTGTGCTCCCAGACATAAAACATTTCAACACTTTCTCATGTTCATTTGTATGTTTTTCCATTCTCCGCCTCTCTTCTTGCCTACACAAGTGCATTAGCCCACATGCACACACATAGTACGTCCTCTGAACTCAAATCAAGGCAGTTGCTGCATAATTTTTCACACCTTTCACAGTCATAAACACACACTTTGGATGCTTTTTCCATCAGTTTTTGTAAACATAGAAATTTGTTTGTTACTGTCATCTGATAGCACCACCAGATGTGTCCGAGGAAACAGAGGAAAGTCTTATCTACCAGGTCTGTGCTGAAGGCCAGGCCTGTTACACCGTGCACTTTTCCTTGGCATGGTTTGTTTGCCTTTCATTTTCTTGTAGATTTATGTAATTGCCTCTGTGTGCACTCTCAGGGGAGCCCAAACACATGTGCATGCATGTACATACTTGCATCCAGGTAGGGAGAAAAGCATGTTCACTGGCTTGTGTCCAAAAGGAACGTCTCTGGAGCTAATTAGCGTTACTGAGGGCTTGTTTTGATTGCTGCTGGACAGAGAGTGAGCAGGGGCAGAGGAATGTTGCAGCTGGTACCGACATCTTGCTCTTCTCACCAGGTAGTTTCTCACTCCATGATTTAGCGGAAGGTTTGGTCAGTGAGTAAATACCATGAAAGCTGGACAAAGAATTTTTCCCTGCAGCTTCAGGCAAATTTACAAGGCACACAAGACAAAATTCAAAAATATCTCCCTTTTTTTCCATTAATAATCTTGTAGATTCACCTGTTGAACCCAAGAAGCCTGAATGACATCTGGCGGTACTTAGCAGAGCCTTCGTCTCCTTTGCCAAGTTAAGGCACTTGCTGGGAGAGATGATGAAACACGCTGCGGGTGGGACTTGATAATGTGGCCGATGGTCAAAAAGCCCAGATGTAGAAGCAGCAGGCGTTCTTGCTTTGCTTCAAATGATGGAATGACCTCCGTCTTTGCCAGGAATGTTGAGTTTTTCCAATGAGTTCACACACTTTCTCTGAATCTTGCTTTTCTCCCACTGTGTCTCCAGCTTTGCAGCAATTAGCAAAATGTATCTTTCAAATAACCAGCCAAAAATTAGCATCAAATATGGATTCATTAAATCATTAAAAAAACACTCAATATGTAAAATGCAGAATAAATATAATTTCCCCTCAATTTAGCCACTTTTTTTATTATCTGGACTGTTCTGGCCTCATCTTATCAGAGAACAGCAGCATCTGAAACTCCCCTGCAATCCTACGACGACGGGTACCAAGCAGTGAAGCTGAGAGGGCAGATGTGGGCCAGAGCACAGCCAGAGATCCTGCACCAACAGCTCCATAGCTGCAATAACAAATAAAAAACACTCTTTCCTTGGTACTGGGGCACTGATGGGGCAGAAAGGAGAGGAGGAAAGAAGTTGGAACAAAAGAGAAAAATAAGACGAGGAAAAGAAATGAACACATA
>SSNP01000007.1:71511-85259 GCA_006937955.1 Pachypanchax playfairii | reverse complement strand
GCTAAGTAAGGGGTAGGCGGGTGGGTGGTGTTGGGGGTCTTTGAGGTTTAGGAGAGACTGGAAAGCAGAGATGTGGCATTAAGAGAAGGGAGTGGGGATAAGAGCCCCAACTCATGAGAACCAGATGAAGGGCAGACCGGATGGCTCTCTGGGGCTATGAAAGGAAGAAAGAAGGAAGAAATGGGCTCATAAAGCTGTCACAGTCTGCTCACATCTCTTTATCACAGCTCAGTGTGTGCCAGATGCATAACTTCTAATGCTAGATGTTTCCATCATACGCCAACACGTGTACTTCAGATCTATAGATGTGTCTAATCTGGGGCCGACCCTCAAGTCTGACAAGCTATAGCAGGTCTTTTCTAACAGCTGATGCTGATGGGGTCCAAGGAAGGGTAAATCCAACAAAAACTAAAGGGAAAAGATATTTGTTTCTCTGAGGGTTGCAACTTAATACCACATGAAAAGCATTTGAACTTTATGTGAACCTACGCAAACTCTTGTAAATATGGATGTAAATCTAATATGGTGAGCATAGAATCTCTTTGAGACATTCTTTTCTTGTTGTGTTTCCTGCAGTGGAGCATGATAAGGAGTTTCTACCGGTGCGGCGGCATCATCGAGAATTCAGATTCGATCTGTCACGAATCCCAGAGGGTGAAGCGGTCACTGCTGCCGAATTCCGTATATTTAAAGACTTTATCCATGAACGATACGATAACGAAACCTTCCGGATCAGCATCTACCAGGTGCTGGAGGAGCATTCTGACAGGTGAGCTTGATGCGTGGTTATATAGAGAAACTATAAACAGAGGAACAGTGATGCAATGACTTATTAACTGAGGGTGATGTAGAATGAACCATCAAACCATCATATCCAATCAGATGAGATTATCTGAGTTTGGTGAAGTTTATGGATTAAAGCCTGATATCTAAATGAAAATTAATTTTCAATGTCAATGTAGTTGTTTGGATTGTTAACTATAATTACAGCCTTTTTAAATGTATGTCTTTGTGTAGAGGGTTTAAACCAGTATTAGCAAATAGATTTAGGTTGAATTTAAGACTGAGTTATCAAAATAATAATAATAATAATAATAATAATATTCTGAATGTTTGAAACAAGTGTGACTTTTCGTCTTTGTGTTGTCAAACTGAAAGATAGCTGATGCCTTCTCCAGCCTAGAATGCCTCCAACATGTGACATGTTGTTTACATGTTGTCCACATTTTATGCATTTTTCTAAGACTGTAGAGAAAACCATGGACAAACAACACACATCTGGAATATAAACCTGAAACAAAACAAGTGACGGGAACCAGTATAAGTTTTAAATCCTGTAAATTATTTTGGCCTTTTGCAAAAAAAAAAAAATCCCCCTCAGGTCATTTTTTTCAGGTGTTGACTCGTGTTGAGTCATGTAGTTGTTATCTTGTTGTTGGATGTTCAAATATTTTTTTCTAATATTTTTAGCTGTAGTTATTTGAAAAAGTAATAACACAATGATTGCTCGTGTGTAGTAGGCTTCTCGACTCCTTTGCATCGACTCTGGTTGCAAAAACTTAAACTGGGTTAAAGTTTTGGGAGACATCTTTTCCTTTTGTCCCAGAGACTTGCTGACTTCTAACCCTTATCAAGAAGTAAACAATCTGTGGTGGTTTTTAAATAGAAAAAGCTTTTCCACATTACAAACATTAATTTTAACCCCAAAACAGAACATTATAATAAAAAAGGTACTGATAAAAAGTTTTTTTCAAAGATGCAATATGTAAGAATTTTACAGTGAAATACTCATACAACAGTTTAATGTCCCACCGATGTTGAAAATAAAATCACATTGTGACAGATCTCGATCTCAGCCGGCTCGGTGGTTGCTAGTTTCGGTCATTTTAAAAAAGTGCTTTAAAGAGGCCATTTCACACAAATTTCAGGACTTTGTGGTTATTTCTTAAGTATTAACCAGTAATATGAAACATTTTATATCTAAAAAACGTCAGGAAACACTGATTAACAGACCTTCTAATCTCTCTGCGTCAAGATTCAGCTGGTTTCGTCAGGCTTCGGGCTGTAACTCATTAATATTTATTATTCGAATATGCTGGACAGAAATTAGAAATTAGGATCTTAATGTGTGCAAAAATCTGTGCTTAAGTTTGGGTCATTTATACATTTTTTTTATTCTCCATAATATGGGGAATAAATAGGATATACAATAAAAATGATAAGTCAGAAAAATAATATCCAACTGTGTTCATAAAAAAGTTTGAAATGTTGTCCAAATGCCAGTTTTTATACTTATTGAACAAACACAGGAGTTAAAACGGGCAACTTTGAGCAAAGAACAAAAATCTTCCCTGAACTTTTAAAAGATTTTTAAAGCAGCAGCTCCTTGTTGGCTAACAAACTAGCCTATGAGAGCAAGGTATATTGTTTCCTGCCCCACTGCACATGGCAACAGAACACGTAGTCTCTTCCTGTTTGCTACGTCTTATGCTACAGCTTTTAGCCAGCAGCATGCTAGGCATAGTTTCAACTGCGGGAGCTGATGAACACTAACGAACAAAGGAGTTGTGACGAAACAGATACAGGCCATTCAAACTCGGATTTTATCGCCACCTGCGTAGTTTGAGAGATTAAAACTGAAAGAGAAGTTGTTGACCTGTTTTCACACCCACTATGAAGGTAAGAACACCTGTGGAGCTAAAATATTCAACAGAAACCTCAGAAAACCCGTTTTTATTGGAAGGGCCTCTTTAAGTTTCAGACAGAACAAACTACAACCACAACAAAACTTTCCAGTTTATTTTTGACTTTGCCGCATCTTCTGTATGAGGTTCATCTGGACCACAAGGTGAAGAACTCAGAGAGACTGAGGTCCCTCCTAAAGGTTTCCGTTGTCTGCTGGGAACAACACAGTCATTTTGTCCCTTGCCAGAAACATGCCAGTGTACGTGAATGGACCAGGACTCTGTGACACTCTATCTGTTCAGTCAGAAAATAGGTCAGGATACATGAATGGCCACATGAAGAACAAGAGACTTTAGTCACAAATGGTGAAAGATTAGAAAACCCAAAGTTCAGTGTTGGACAATAGGTCACACTTGGATATGCACTATTTCCCTCCCCACTTTTCACACAGTCTTTCTTTTTTCTTGTTTTGTTCACGGCTGTTTTTTTTTTTGTCCTGGCTTATTGGCGTTTTGGTTCACCCACAGGATTCCAGTCAGTGAGGAACTGTGTGTAACATATGAAAGGACCGCTCATTTATAAAGCTATTATTGTCAATTAAGAAAATGAAGTGTTCCCCAGGGCCTCACCATCTGGAGCCCTCCCTCACTGTCTATGTCTCTCTCCCATCTCTCTCTTTGTTTCTCTTCTACACACTGCTCTGACTCTCTATTTCCAGTCTGTGACTTTTTGCTTCAGTCTTGATTATTTACATGTTTCTGTGTGTGCGTGTCTGACTTTGAATATGGTTTCTGTTTTTCCCCTGCAGGGAGTCAGATCTTTATCTGCTGGACTCGAGAGTTATCTGGGCAGCAGAGGAGGGCTGGTTGGTGTTTGATGTGACAGCCACCAGTAACCACTGGGTTCTGAACCCTGGCAGAAACCTAGGTCTGCAGCTGGCTCTGGAGAGCAATAATGGTAAGAGGGTGTTCATGCCAGTAAGTTCATTCCTGTCACATAGAACACAGATGTCTTTGTCAGGGTAGGATGTGATTTTTCTTAAAAAACATTAATAAAAAAAACATGGTTAGATTATCATGGTTAATATTTATAGGACAATGGCTGCTTAAAGCTGCAATCTGGAGTTTTCCCCTGTTCAGGAGTTATGTATGATTTTTTTTTTAATTCCAATTTATTTTCACTGAGCCCCGCCCAGTATTATCCAATAGCGTTCACCTGCATAGTACACCTGTCAATCAACCCAGTGTGTGCATATCCAGAAGAACTGCATTCTTCTTCGAGTATGAGTTGTTTGCAAAGCTGTGAAGACGTGTGAAACCGAAACAATGAAAATAAATAAATAAACATATAAATATAACTTACCCATGAAGTGTCTATCGTAACAAAGGTGGCTCGATGACAGCTGACACTGCTGTCTTACAATGGTATCATGGACACAGAGGGGCGGGACTTGAAGGTGCAACACATTTTTTTCGCCTCAGTGGCGCCCTCTGAGGAAAAACTGTAGATTGCAGCTTTAAGAAAGCAGCAAGGGATAGAAGATCGGCCGACCCCCCTTGCAGGTCAAGGCAGGAGCTTCGGCTGGAGTTTAGTCACCCTGTGCTTGTTCAGGTTGGAGAGCTGAACTGAAGTAATCAACTGGATTCCCCTGATTTAAAATAAAGACAAAGAATCAAAATATATAAAGTTTAGAAAACCACAATAAAATAATTATTTTTATGTTCTAATTTGTTGCTTTTTAATACACCATTTAGTTTTTTCGCTTGTTGTATTTCTCAAAAAATTGTAATTTTTTCAGTTTCATTCTTGAAATTTTTTTTTTTTTTTAATGTTTATAAAAGCATTTCTGTTTTAGGGAGTTTTCATTTGCTCTGACTTCTCTGTGTTGCTTTTGTTTATTTGTGTTCATTTTAATTTGCTTTTGTTCAATTTGTTGCATATCTATTGTTGTCTTTTCAGTTTTATGTATCAATTTTTTAAGTAGTTAAATAAGTTATTTTTAGAAATCTCCCTCTTTTGGATTCCAACATTCAAGACCACATAATATCTGTTATATTTAACAGGCTGAGAGAAAAACAGTGTTAAAACAGTGAAACTGCTTCTCCAGCTGAATTTTTATAACCAAGATTAAATAATCGAAACACAAATATTCTTGTAAAAAGCTAAAATAAAATTCATGCTGTTAGAGTCTCCAATTGTTCAACTAAATTGGATAAAACCTTTAATAAGAAGTAATGAGCTTTTACCACAAAGTACATCATAAAATGAGTTTGGAATAAACATTTCTAAGAACTCCAACTGGATTCAAACCCAAAGGTGACGTTTATCCCAGCGCAGTAGAGCAAACATGAGGGCTGGCGTTAAAGCGCCACACGCACAAGTCTGCAGCTTGGCTGGAAAAGCTAAAGAAATCAGATGATTTCTGCTCTGCATGCACATCAAACCCTTCACCTCATCACTATCATCATACCCTCAGCATCATTAGCAGGCATGTCGTAAACGCGCCGCGCTATCTCAAAAGGCACAAACATTTGTTGGTGTGGAACTTTATCAACAAACAACAGAAGCGTGTTTTGAGATCCATCACAGGATGGCAGGATGTTACATGTTAGGTGAGGAAAACAGACTCTGTTTTAGGTCGTGGGCCGGTTGCAGATATTAGTCATCGTGTGATTGTAGGTTGGATTGGGTTGGAAGCTTTATGTGGGAGCATGTACAGACAAGCACAGGGGACATCCAGTCACCAGCAGTGATTGAGGATAAAAAGAAACAGAAGATAAACATCCCAAAAAAGTGGTTTTAGTGCAACTTCTCCTTTTCTAGCTTTATCTGTGAGCACAAAATCCTAATTTGTTGACTGACAAATGCTCTGTTTTCTCTCTTTCACTTCCTCCATAGGAGAGAGCATCAATCCTCGAGTGGCAGGACTGATTGGTCGAAGTGGACCCCAGAATAAACAACCCTTCATGGTGGCCTTCTTCAAAGCAACTGAGGTGCACCTGCGAAGCATCCGCTCAGTATCAGGCGGGGGCAAACAGCGAAACCCCAACCGGTCCAAAGCTGCTAAAAACCAGGAGGCGCTTAGAGTGGCCAATATTGCAGGTAAAGAGAAGATGTGTGCCCATTTGTGCAGTCTTTTTATTCCTTAGTGAGAAACTCGTGGTGCACAAATGATTACTTCCCATTTCTCCACATTTCAGTATGTGCACTCAAACGTCTAAAGAGAACATTGCAAACGATGGGATTCCTACAAGGCAAAGCATTTGATGCATATTGAAAGGCTTTTGTTTTGAAGGTGTGACAGGGTTGTGTTTATGTGAAGCACTGAAACATTAGACTGTACAGCTTCAAATATCCCTCTGCTGCTGTCTTTGTTTATTTACTCGAGCATTACAGAGCAGTTGGGGCCAAGTTCCCCGCATGGACATGAGACACCGCAGGCTTTTATGGCAGAACACATCTGCGGTGCGCTGTGGGGCAACCGGGGCCTGGACACATGGGCTAAATGGATCTGTTTGGAACTGTGGATACCATTGGTCTTTTAGTTTGATGATGAGAACCAGTCGCTCATAATCAATTCCAATGTGTACCGCTTTCAAGCACTAATACATCACAGAGCCCTGATGGTCAACAGAAGAGCAGAAAAGACACCACTGGATAGAAAACAGACTCTTTCCTTCATGCTTGGTTAAAAGAAGAAAAAGGAATGCTGAAATATGTTTAAAAAAATGAGAAAATGAAACATTTTCAGTTTTGTATCTGACCAGGCTTCATTGTTGGACACATCTGTTTCATTTTGTGGAAACTCAAATCCCAGCTGAGTAACCTCTGGAGCAGGGTGGCCCATTCATCTGAAATACTTACTGAAATGATTCTAAATCTGGATGTGATTTCCTTCAGTCATTACTTAAATGTTAATGTCCTCTTGCAGGATACCTGCTGCATTTCGGTCTGTTCTTTATTACCGTTCCCCAATTAGTTTGACTGCACCAAAACATTGCTTGCTCTCGTTGCTAATAGGATAATGATACTTGTACTAAAATGTAATCTCTCTGTTTTTTCTCTCTGTTCCACAGAAAACAGCAGTACTGATCAGAAGCAGGCGTGTAAGAAGCACGAGCTTTACGTCAGTTTCCGAGATTTGGGGTGGCAGGTACGGAAATCCTTTCTCACTAAAACTGTTTGTCCCGATAGAATCTTTCATACAGATCTTTCTCGATTAAAATGATACCAGAATGAAATCCCTTATTGCTTTTAGTAAGCTATTAAACTCATTGACCTTCACAATGTAGACAAATAACACCCCATTTATTCAGAAGCCTGTTATACACAATGTAAGAAATCATGATTAAGAGTAAAAACTGGAGCTGCATGGTGGGGCAGTTGGTTTAGAACGAAGGGAAACCAGAAGACGTGAAGAAAAAAATATGATTTATTTGTTTACAAATGAGAGTCGATTGTTCATAAGAACTTTTACAAGGCGAGTCAGGAGATGAGTTCTTTTTATCCAGAACTATTAATTCTTTAGATTTCTGTGATTAAGAAATGTCAAGAAAAAATGTTAGAATAAAGATGATTTCTGTTGGGTTGAAAAATAAAAGAAAACGTGTGTAAAAAGGTCAATTAATAAGGGTAGCTGTTTATTTTATTCCAAATAGAGTTGTGTGGAGTACTTCTGAGCAGACAGCATCTTACCTGTACTGCTCGATGTCTCCTCACAGTAAAAAAAATATATTCATTTAAAAACTTGTTGCAGGTGTTTCTGGGTGTTGTTGTGCGTATGTGACTGAATCCGGCTTGATGTTCTGGTTTATTTACCTGAACAACGAGAGAAGGTTTCTTGTTTTTTAATTCCGCTTAAATAATAATTAACGTGTATTTCAAACAGGCTAGTTAACTAGCTGCACTGCTCTGAAGTCTCTCACTGAATGCACTGATGTTATAAAGCCAATCAGGTACTAAGACAACCCAGAACAGAACCCATTACAAGGCTAACCCTGACCGCCACATTAAGGGTTAGTCAGATACTTAAAATGAGTGTGTGAGAATTTAAATTCCTAGTTACTGTATATACTCGCGTATAAGTCGATTCGCGTATAAGTCGGACCTCTTTCTCAGCAGAAAAATTGAGGAATTTAGCATTGACCTGTGTATAAGTCTGTGTCAGAATCAGTTTGTCAGGAATATATATTTATTTTTTTTACGCTGGTTCATATCATCTAGTATCAGTAGCAGCTAGCTCACAGGTGAAGCATTGGGCGTTTCTGCAGGTAAGGCTGTTCTGCAGCGTGAGGGAGGTGTGTCACAGAAATTGATCACACCTGTCACTAAAGACGATGGGAAATCAGTCACGTTACCAGGGTTTGACGCGTTTTCTGTGGAGTCCACTCCCTCCTCTAGATTAAACGCCAGAATGAAGTTGCGTCTGCCACGTCTTCAGGTCGAGGAGCGAGAGAGGGAGCGCGAGTTTCAGCTACGGAGAGAGTTGTTATTTAATAAATTCTGTGGAGCTTTTTCTCTCCACCTGCATCCTTAGTTTGTTCGCTGTTTTTTTACCTTTTTAATTTACCTTTGTTCCAGCCCATTCGAGCCTGGGATGTAACAATATATTTATTAAAAAGATAGAATGCGTCTCTGATAATCTATGCTGATAAGGAACATCGTTCGCTCGTCCGAGTACTTGCTCCAGTCCCCAAGCTGTCGACATTTTCCTCTGAAAACAAAACAAATTCTTCCCGATATCTCACGTATAAGTCGAAAACCCTCTTCAGACCTCAAATTTACTCCTCGAAAAACCGACTTACGGTATTTATACGGTACTCAAATTGAATTTTTTTCTGCCCTGTTCACACACAGGACTGGATCATTGCTCCAGAAGGTTATGCAGCATATTACTGCGAGGGAGAATGCGCCTTCCCACTGAACTCCTACATGAACGCTACAAACCATGCCATCGTGCAAACACTTGTGAGTATCCATGAAACCAAATAATAAAATATAACCAGCACGCTAAGACCTGAAATAACTCTTTAAAAAAAATCTTCCAGTGTGATCTATTTTGATTTAGTTTTCATGACACAAAAATAAATTTATTCTTTCTCATCCTCTCCAGGTTCATTTCATTAACCCAGGCTCAGTTCCTAAACCTTGTTGTGCCCCCACGCAGCTCAACGCCATATCTGTGCTCTTCTTCGATGACAGCTCCAATGTCATCCTGAAGAAATACCGCAACATGGTGGTCAGAGCTTGTGGCTGCCATTGAGCTGCCAGCATTTTCACTAGGACTCGTGCCGTTCGCACGCACACACTGAGATGAGAAAGGAAGGAACTTCCATTTGGAATGCTGCAACAGAAGAATCACACCGAGTAGATTGTGCATCTCACATAAACATGTTGTTGTGTGGCCCAACAGGACTTTCATGGGAAAATTCTACAATCTTTTGACACAACAATGTGGAATCACAACATCATTTATACATGTTATTATACACAAACATCTTGGTATGAACATACTTCAAAAATGTATCTCAGATAGATCTAATAGGAGAGACGTAATGCAGAACCACAGAGTGCATCTCTACTGGTTCTTTATTATTACACAGTGCCATTAAAGTGTAAAAATATGCTGTTTGCATTGTTTTTTCAACTCAATTTACATATTTATAGAATTTTTCAAAATGTCTTACTGGACTTAAAAGATATTTTTAAGAAAATGACATTCCCCTCAACCTTTTTTATACATTTTTTCTAAGACTAAAATGTCCATTTGTTAAATAAAACCCATGTTTCTCATACCTGTTGTTTTTCATATACACTGAAACAGCTAAATGAACTAGTAATTCCATGTTTTTTTTTATTGCTTGTGGTTGTAGATGAGTAATTGTGCCAGAGGCTGTTAAAAACAATCAAACCTTCCCTTTAAGATTTCCAGTCACATCTGCACACATTCAAACACACTCATGTTTGTGCTTTCTACTGTGTCAACAAGACTTTTAAACCCAACTGTGCTAAATAAACACTTGTTCGCAGTCAACAAGCTTTTATTTTCATGATTATAATCATAACAACAAATACATGTTTCTATGCATATTGTCTGTATGTATGCATACAGTACTGTGCAAAAGTTTTAAACCACCTCTAATTTCTTTAAACTTTGCTCTTTGGGTGTTTTAAATACATTTCAGGCTTTCTGAAGTTTTTTTTCTAGTTTTTCTTTGGAGTTTTGCTGCTGTTTGAGTTAAGTAGCTTGAAGGGAAAAAAAAGTTTATGCACGGGACTGAAAGAAAGGAAACTGTAAGCAAAGTCCAAAGAAAACATTTAAAAAGACGTTTACTGTCAAATAACACAGAAAATTTGGCTCCATGAAAGTAAAATTAAAAAAGAAATAAGAGATGATTCAAGACTTTTGCACTGTATTGTACATATTTACATAACTAAGAGTCTGACAGGAGGAAAGAATCAATGTATGATAATGTGTAAATATTTTTATTACAAAAAAAGCAAGCGTATTTATTGTGTGGATTTTTTTTTATTCTCCTGTGTAAAATGCTGCCGGATTTTTTATCTCTAGTTCATGGAAACTACTAGGACTCTGAGTGTTTTCGGGACGACAAACAGCTGTATGAAGTTCTGCGTGCTCGACATTTTCAGGTTTCTACTTCTCTGCTGTAATACAATCTGTCACATTAAAAAAAAGGTCTATTTATTGAGAGCAGGCTAAGCTGTTCGACGGTGCTCTCCAAATCCTCAGCTATGTTTTACTGCTGAACTGTTACAACAATAAACTGGGAGAAAAACAACAAAACCACACTGAGAGTTTTTATTTGCACTAAATGAAAAGCAGAACATCAGTGTCAAGTTGCAGAAAGACGCATGCTGGTGATGCAGGTTTGTTTTTTACACCTTCCTGTGCAAATATTTGCTTGGATTCTCCACCAGCTGACCTGAGATCTGCCACCACTTTTTTCCATATAATCAAACATGCTCTGAAACTTCTCTGTCTGTGGTTTGTCTCTTTTTCTGTGCTGGATGTGGGTTCTTGTCTATCTTTGAACGGCTACATGTTTGCACAGGCGTTTTTAAATTCTGAAGCACAATGAGGTCATGTGCTCTATAATTAAAATAGCTTGCACGGTATTTGATGGTGACATCATGCGGCGCTCATTGCCGACAGGGAACCTATGAGAAGAATGCTGGTAGCTCGTGCTTCAGCATCTCTTGTGTGCGCCATAAAACTTTTTGTAATGAAAGACTGAGACTGAGCGAATGTCTCAGGCTTTTACTAAGTCCTTCTGACGTGTGTTAGTTATGGTAAGAGTCAGAGGCCTAACTATAACTGTCATGACAGTATTAAATTATATTTTATTTGGTACACTTCCAATTGAGAGACAAACTCTCCAAGGACTCGGGCAGGATGTGCTCCTGTCAGTAAAACGTCATTAAAAAGAGACAAGTTTCAGTGTGAAAAACAAGAACTGAAAGTTTAGATTTCTCTCAATTTTAGATTTCGATATTTAAACAGAATAATGAAGAGAAACCTCTTGCTTCTTTAAGTCCTTCAGAGTTACAAAATAAAGCTAGACACAAGAAAGAAATGACAAATTATTAAAGGGAGGAGATGAATGTAATTAATAAATATGTTAAATGACTATAATAGGAGACCAAACTGGTCATGAAGAGACACAATATGTCCACAAAGACACACAAGTTCACATTAGCATATCAAAATGACATGCAAAACTACAGAGCCTGGGAAAGGGATTTAAAAAATGACTTTCTCCTGCACATGTGATGCTGTTATCTTGTGCACAGGACAAAGTATTTGGTGTGCATGAGTTACTTTCTCTGACACAGAGCAGAAACTTTACAAAAACCTGGACTGAAACAAGGAGCAGGGAGAACACGAAGAGGAACTGATGATAACAGGAATCCAGAAGAATCCTGACAAAGGTGTCTGATCCAGGGTCACACAGCAGGAGTCATTACAACGTGAGAGCAGCTGAAGATGGACTGATTGCTAGAGGACTTGCAGGTGTGAGAAGACTGAGGAACTTGTGAGACTGACACAAGAAGGAAAGCTGAATAACACCAGGAACTAAAAACACAGCAAGGAGTTATTTAAAATATGAGCTAAGAAAAAAACAGCTCAGAATAACTCGATCATAAGGAAGTACTAAACCAAAGAAGGAAACGGAACAGGCCACAAGAAATAGAACAAAGACTAGAAGGCCACGTTGTAAAACTATTCAGAGCAGAGCTAATGAAACCCAAAGCTGAAAACAAAGACACTAACAAACCTGTAAAATTAATGATAACAACCTAGAAAAACCACCACATTAAAGAGGCCATTCCATTAAAAACGGTTTTCTGTTGAATATTTTAGCTCCACAGGTGTTCTTACCTACATAGTGGGTGTGAAAACAGGTCAACAACTTCTCTTTCAGTTTTTATCTCTCAAACTACACAGGTGTTGATAACACCCGATTTCTCCCGCGTTCGAACGGCCTGTATCTGTTTAGTCACAACTCCTTTGTTCGTTAGTATTCATCTCCCCGCAGTTGAAACCACACCTAGCATGCTGCTGGCTAAAAGCATAAGACGTAACAAACAGGAAGAGACTACGTGCGCTGTTGCCATGCACAGCGGGGCAGGAAACAGTATATCTTGCTCTCATAGGCTAGTTTGTTAGCCAATCTGAGTCCAGCAAATTCGTATAATGAATGTGAATGAGCTGCTGCCCGAAGCCTGACGGAACCAGCCGAATCTTGACGCAGACAGATTGAAAGGTCTGTTAATCAGTGTTTCCTGACGTTTTTTAGATATAAAATGTTTCATATTACTGGTTAATACTTAAGAAATAACCACAAAGTCCTGAAATTTGTGTGAAATGGCCTCTTGAACAAAAACTTGCAATCTTGACAGAAAACTATGTTAAAATTCGATCTAGTGATATTTGCGAGATGTGAGACAATCTGTCTCCACTCAGAATATGGGATTTAAATGACTCTCAGTCACATGGGAATTAACGTATATCTGTAAAATAATCATTTTACTTTTTCTGAGGTTTTAGCTGTGGTGACCATCTTGATTTTCTCCAAAATATAATCAGATGTAAACATACATCCACTGATCACTTTCCATCCAGCTGTTCAGATGTCATTTTACAGTCCATTATTACACCTAGAAAAAAATAAACAATTTGATGTGTTCATTTATCGTAAATATATATATATATATTTTTTGTTTCTCTTGTAAAGAAAATGTATCAGTTGTCATAAACAAACAAACCTCTTCTGATTTAGACAGTTAAATAGATAAATGCATATTATTACTCCCAGCCTATGGTTTATTTTATTATTTTTATTTTGCTTTAACAACAAACAAAACATATTATTTCATTAAACAGCACACAAGAATCGAAGTATATTCGAAAATGTGTAGAAATAATTATAAAAAAAAACAAAAAAAACAATGGAATCTTTTTATACACCAAGTCTCATCAATTTTTTCCCCTTTGATAAAAAGTGTAAAATCTATGACGCTGCTGTTACAGAGATGTGCTGCCCTCTGCTGGAGGAAACGAGGAACCACATGTTTGTTTGTTTTTTAATCACCTATTATATTCAGCTTCCTGGAGTTTAGCTGCTCACTGACAGCTCGCTGTTTAATCGATCATTGCTCGATCGAAAATTTGCATGTTCGTTAGGAATCCCATATGAAGTGGTCTCGGAAAGAAAGAAAAGACAAAACCCGGAACTTTGACACCCACATAGCTACTTTCGTTTTCACCTCTTGGAACGTTTCGGTATGAGTCTCCGTGTGTTTGCGCGCGTCTCAGTGAGCGCGCACGCGTAAGTTTCACTCCTCACTCCTGTCAAAATGATAAATGTCTCTCTCCTGTTGAGACAAATCCAAACTGTGTTTCCTTGTGAGATTCAATCCTCCTCAAGACTTCCGGGGAATTTTTACCTGGTTGAAAGTTTTACTACTAACTTCTTAAAGAAATGCGAGTCTTATTATTTGTTTATACGCCCCCCCCCCCCCCCCCCCCCCCCCCCCCCCCC